>JAAAQI020038121.1:0-18594 GCA_011800005.2 Stichodactyla mertensii | reverse complement strand
CATTTGAACACTTGGTTAATTAAGTTGAGAAAGCACAATGTTTTATTACCTTTAATTCAGGTAATAACAAAAATATCGAGAAAATCAATTCCTATTCTAGGCATGGTGTAGTCATAAGCACTCCTTACCATTCCAATTCTGACTCTGATTCCAACACTAGCATGAACCAGCTCTTAATACATTCGATATTCATTACATTATGATTCATTACTTACTTGTTTTCATACATTCATATCTGTATCCAACAGGGATTTTACCTATTTTAATACAAAAAGTGAATTTTCTCAGTTTGTTTCATTGCGCATTATTCTTACAAATAACAAATAGGAATGCATATATGGGATAGGCAAAATGAAAATGTTTTTTCAAGTACTCAATATTCTGCCATCCTACCTGGATGGATAAATCTGTGCATGGTATTGATGATACCTCTGTTGATAGAAAACTCTGCTACACCCATTTCACAAGGAAGCTGTATTTCATCAGAGGCAGGGCATAAGGACATGAAGCCAATCAAGAAGAACCTTTCATCACAAACCACTAAGAATATAATAAAATTTATCAATATTAAAGCTCTGTACTTACAGTGCATTTCACATTAATTTTAACAAGCAGGTTCCAAAGTTTGTTCACATGGTCTTAAGTTAAAGGCAAACTCTGCAATAAACTTCAATACCTGGTTGTTGAAAGAGATGTGAAATCCACTGTAACTTTCATTAGTGTTTCAATACAATGGAGCATGAAATCTGTAGTGGCAGTAAGGTGCTTGACCTTTTTTGATTACATCCATAACATACACCAAATTGAAAAAACGTTGTTGGGTTCAAAAGGTTAAACTATCGAAGGCAAGACCGAGGAGGATTCTGGGTAAATAGTTCGTAAGGCCCATAATATGCATTGAGCATTACTGTAATTCTCGAAAATTGCTTTCTTAGAGAATTCAAAGCAATGATCGAGTGTTGTAGCAATATCCTATGCATATAATAGTAAATATGGGCCTTATTCAGTGCTTACCCATTACCCCTTTCGGTCTTACCTTCGATGATTCAACCTTTTGAACCCGACAATGTTTTTTCAATTTGGTGTATACATGTTATTAAATTGCTGGGAGGTCCATATCGAGAAAATATTTGCCCAAGGTTTTGAAATGGACCGAGGTCGCAGGCCAATGTCTGTTTTTAAGACCAAGGGCAAATATTTTCTCAATACGGACCAACCTAAGCAGTTTAATAACGTTTTTATTTTTTTCCCGGTTCGGAATCCCTTCTAAGCCCATGTAACTGTGAGCAGTCCGGGTGAGCCAGTCCGTACTGAGAAAAAAACAGACTGGCTAACAACCAATCAGGGTGTGCAATTCACTAGGATTCCAGACCAGAAAAAAATAATCATAGTTGAGTTATGATAAAAAGACAGCTGTACATTCAAAAGTGCAAAGCAGTTATAAAAAAATTTAAAAAAGGCTTATATTAAATAATATCTTTTCATAATAAAGATAATTCTCAAAAAAAAAAGAAAGAAAATTTAAGAAAGAAAAAGGAAAGGAAAAATGGAGCAAAAGAAAATTAAACAGCAATTCAAACACATCTTTCTTTCTGTTTGCAGTACTTTTGGAATGACAACTAAAACAAGAATGGAATGACAACTAATACAAGTGCTACCAACATTCATTGCAATATTATAATAATTATATTTATCATATACATATCAAGATATACTCACAGAAAAGCCATGCAATAGATTTTCGTTTGTTTACCAATCTCCACCAATCAGAATGCACGTATCGATTTTTCATGTGACAAAAACAATACGTCCAATCAGAAGCCACGTACGGCTTTTTTTCACGTGAGAAAAATGATACATGTCCAATCAGGAGTTACTTTGTTTGCGATGAAAATAAACAAGCTAGATTCGCCTTGTGTTTACAAAACAAAGTTCATTGTGGCCATTATTTCAGCTCAGTTTATTCACTAATTCAAAGATTTACGAAATTACGAAAACAAGAATATGAAAGAGAGAAAACCAGTCGAGATATGAAGCTCCTGAAGGACTACATGAAGTGCAAAAACAAAGAAGATTTACCTTTCATTCATTTAGACAAAAAGACAGAGACAAAAAAGACAGACTCGCTCGAGGACTTGCTCGTTCATTTTATGATAGTTTACAACTCGTCAATAAAAACTGTATGCGCGCACTTTCCATGAAGTAATCTCTATTTATCATCATATTATTAATGTCCTTGGTCCATTACATTTTCCAGGTGCCCAAGCCATTTTGACTTCTTCCCTTTGTCTGCGTCTCTTGTTCTCGTTCAGGCTCACACTATCAACTCTTTGCTGGGTAAAAAGACCAGAATGATATATGGTAAACAGTACAAGTTGTACCAAACATATCCCAGTATACCAAAGTTCCCCCCAAGTGTTTGCCTCAGGGGGGGTGGTCCAATGCAAAAAGGCAGGAGTGCCAATCGTACCTCTTAGGGATTCAAATCAGTAATGGTACCAACGGCTTAGGGTGAGGAAAATCTAAAATGACCACCAATAGGATTATCCAGTACCTAAGGTGCATATTATTTAATGGTAAATAAAATAATGATGTGGGTTTTTTAGTACATGTTATGGGTAAAAATAGCTTGTTGCCACACCCACTGTGGCAAGACTCAAATACTTTTTAGGGTTTCCCTTTTAGAGATCATTTTCAAAATTTCTGGAAAGTACCCCCTACCCCTCATACAAATGTATGTGAGTCCCCCCTGGAATGTATGAATTGACAATTTCACATTACTGCTCTAAAGAGATTTAAAAGTAAGCACCAACTGTCATAGAAATGCTATATTGGATTTACCAAACTATTTGGACTTATATTGTGCTTGCTTTGTGTTTATGTACATCAAGTTCAATCCAATATAGCAAACTTCACAATGCATGGTGCTCACTTTTTTATCAAGTGAACAGGCACATCTACAGCATAAAACCCTTTCAGACCTCATTCAATAATGGCCACAGCTAATTTGCATGAACCGAAAGCTCAATGAATTGAGAAAATATTTTGGTCTTCACATGAAAGATCATCAGTGAATTAGTAAATGTGCACAGTTTCAAAGAATAATAATAAATCATTGCAGAGTTATAAGCATTTAAAATGTGTCAAAAACATCAAAACAAGGCTAGTCAGTCCTTGGCTGTGTTTCACATACATTTGTACAAATCTTTCTAATTTTAAAATCACTGTAACTTCCCAGGTAGTTATGCTAGAGCACTCAAATTTCAATTATTTAACTAATCATAGCAAGCTCTTTCCAGTGCTGGCAGATATGATGTTAGCAGCTGAATGGAAAGCAATATTTCTTATTGACACCTTTTTGCATAGGGTCTATATCTTGACTTGTAAGGGACAGATCATAAAAGCAAATAGAGGGTGTGCAGTGAGGTAATAACGTGGGGTGGGTCACACAATTTTGAACTTCTTGAAAGGGGTGGGCTGTCTCTATACTGTACATTAGAGATGGTTATCATAGAAACTGTGGTGATGTCATTACTTTTTTGACCTCAATTTATATTAGATCTATCTCCCTTGCTTTATGACCCTAAGGGACCAGTCATTGTTTGTAGAGGAAAGGAAATAGAGAAATGGAGAATCTTCTTCATCACTTTCATCTTCATTCTGACTATTGGTGTTACTGTCACTTTCCTCATCAGTGTCATGGGCCACACTTATAGTAAGACCTTATTTTAATCATGACCCACCCCCTGTCATCTAAAAAATACACCTCAATCCCCCTATGATTTCTTTCCCCCACCCCTTTTAAAAATAAACAATGACCAGTCCCTGAGCAGTGTGTCTGTTGAAGTCATCTCACTCACCGATAAAAGCTGGCCAGTACAGTCTCTACGGTCATTCCTTAATCCACCATACATTTGTCTATTAGCTTTAGCCTGCCTGGCCATTTCTTGATACACTTCTTTCTCATGCTCTGGTAGATCCTTTGGGCAAAAATATTGAATTTGGAAATGACCAGTTTTCAATGATCAGTTCATCAACACTGGCAAATTAATCTTTTAGGACAAAAGTCCAGGTACATATAATTTGTTTATTAATGAACTGTTGACTTTAATTGGCATATTTGACAGCACATTATACAGCACATCTACAATAACTGTGTAAGATAATGGAATGCTCATTCATAACATCACAGGGGAAGCTGGTGGTTTTCATGGGGATATATTTTTAGAAAAGCATATTTATATTTTTCTGAAAACAAAAGAAAAGGGGGGTAAACTTGTTGACTTGTGAGCTTGTTGTCGTTTATGGGGGGGTTTAAATTTACAATATTTTTTGAGATGGGGGTAATTTTGTATAGTACCAACTACAGAAATAACCACCAGACCCCCACCCCACCCCTCTCCCCGCTGCGAGGTAATAACTAGAACTGCGTAATTTGTGTGTTTGTTTTTCATTGTGTCGAATGCAAGAGCCCAGCTCGTACACAAACGGTTAACCCTTTTTTTAGGTTCCTTAACAATGACTATGCTATTTAAATTAGTAGTTGGTTAGCCAATTTAAATGATGTTTCAATTCATTCCAGAAAACAAAAGGCCTACAAGAGTTTTCGTACGGTCGGTAAACATACATACCTTCCATCTTGGACCCGCTAACTCGGCTAAAGATTGCATTCCATTCGCTAAAACAACACCTTGCCTCTCCAGTTGCGGGCGCAAAGATACCATGTAGTAATAGAATGCATTCTTAGGTTGGTTTTTGTTCTTTCTGTTGGGCATTTTCTTTAATATTTCGCCTCAAACAGCTACCACGAAGTTGAAAAACGGAATGATTGACGTCCCTGCCCCGCTCACACCTTATATATTAATGAGCCCTTGATCACGCTGCACAGCAGTTTCACTCACCAAGCATGCGTGATTTTACCCACGTGAAGGATTCAAGATGGCGGTCGGAGGAGCAGAAGAACACTTTGCGAAAAAGTTGGCAAATAATGACAAAAAGATTCGCGACAGAGCTTTGAAAAGGCTTCAGGCTTGGATAGCAAGTCGTCCATCTACTGGTGCAGGTCTGACTTATGTCAAACGTTATCAGTTACTTGTCTGTATGTAGTTGAAAGCCATTTATTAGAGGAAGAAAACTCGTACTCAAATTAAAACAAAATTTTTAAAAAGAAGTTCCTATCAGTATAGTTAATTAATTATTTTTATTATCAAAGGAAAGTATTGCGTCTTTTGTATTTTCCTTTCTTGTTTATTTACAAGGGTTTCATAGGGAGGGCAGTTTGGGGACAATTAGTGCTTTCGAAAGTAAGTTACTTGCTTAGACTCAAACCCGCATTAATTGTTTTAGGTTTTAGTGAAGTAGAGCTTCTGAAGATATGGAAAGGTCTGTTTTATTGCTTTTGGATGTCAGACAAACCCTTGATTCAGGTACGAAGTTACATAAGGTCTTTAAAACACATTAATATCAAATGAGTCTATTTTGCATCACTGGAAGTCAAACAGGTGGTTTGTAATCATTCCCATGGGATGAACATGGTGGCCATGTTGGTTGATATAAGAGAACTTGTTTGAAAACCTTTTGTAAAGTTCATCCAAAATTCAACCTGGTGGCCAATGAAAATCATCCATAGTTTTAAACACATGGTATCATTACTTTTCTTTGATGATTAATAATGTTCAGTAATTAATTAATGATTCAATGCACTAATAATCTATGTGGATCAAGTGGATCAATGTACAACAAAGTTGATAAAAATATTTGTCTTTTAGGAGGAATTAGCTGAAAATATTTCCAAATTACAGCACTGCTTCAAGAATAATGAGTCAGGTATATGTGATGATTGAAGATTCAAGTTTCAAGCAAAATTCTAAATTACAAACCTTATAACAGTGTGACTGCTATAACTAGGAACCACAATAAACAATCACAAGGTGGAATGCAAGCAAAGCATTCTCTCTTGAGCCAATCAGACACCAGCATAAAGTGATTTTGGTCCACCCAAACTTTATACACTGGTACAATGCCATCTTAGTCTCCCTGATTAGCAGTTAAGCTTGAGCCTGAAATAAAGTTGTTTTTTAGTCTATTCAATTTTTGGGGCTCAGCCCCCCCCCCCCCCCCCCCCCCCCAACATACACTAGTGTGCTCCATGATCCCTGTGGTGGAGCTGTGCAGGGATGGTGGAAACAGAGGGCTGGAAGGGACTGAAGCCCACCTTTTTCTGAAAATCACATTATTACATGCCCTACTATAAAGTAGTAAGCATTTACTAAGTTAGCCCCCCCCCCCACTTTAAGCTAGGCTATCACTTTCAGAATTGCTTCAGATCAATATTTTATTGAGCTTTGAAGACAGTACTGTAAGTTCACCATTCATATAGTCAGTATGAGTATTTAAATGAGTCTTTGTCATTTGTAGGTTTTGTATTTATCATAACATTTTTCAAGACAATGCACAAAGAATGGCATGGCATTGATAGGTTAAGACTGGATAAGTTTTATCTGGTAAGCTTATTAATGATTACCACATATCTCAATCTTTGAGTTTGGATGTGTTACTTTATTTCCAAAAATTAAATTAAGTCCAGTGCATATGCATGCCAATGAAATTTTAAATCTAATATCAAAGAAATTGTTTTGATGATTTTGCTTATCTTCACTATTTCCCATCTTTATGCTGCTATTTTTTCACAATGGACTATTCTGCTAGCTACGTCACTGGGAAAAATGTACATATTGCATTCTAGGAGTTTCAGTCATGTACATATATTCACCTGTCACTCAAAATTAATGCTAATATTGGTTTTACATGAGATCTTAATTATTGTTTTGATTTTCACAGCTGGTGAGAATGTTTATAAAGGAGAATTTTGAATTTTTAAAGAAAAATAGCTGGGATCCAAGGTAATTACATTTAAAGACTGAATAAAGAGTTTTTTGAGTACAAATATAGGCTTTTTGGAATACATATATAGAGAGGTTATTGATGACCAAGCATGAGGTCCAGATGAGGAGATATTGGTTGAATTCTTTTTTCATGTTTGTACAGACTGAGCCCATGGGTATGGTCTATACACATGAAAAAATGAGACCAAATATCTTGAGATCTCCTCATCCAGACCAAACAAGCTTGGTTAGGAAATGTTTTATTATAGGCATGGCAAACAAAATTATCCAAAGCAGTCTGTAACTTTTGCGGAGTGGTCAGGATGAAAAAAAACTGGATCTCTCAGCAACCAATCATATTGTTCCATTTTCATCTGGACCAGCATGCATAATGCACAGGTGTACACACAGCCTGTTTGGATTTCCTTTTCCAACCAATATTATTTTTCTTGATATTTTGTAGTGTTCTTGTCTGTTGTATACAATTTATTCAGGGCTTAAAATGGGAAAAAATGGCCAAGGCATATTTTTATTTTTAGCAGGAAAAATCATTTTGGAGTAAAATTCCCCTGCCATTTTACTGTTTTTGCCTGCCAGTAGTAAAATTTGACCTGCTTTTTGGCCATTGGCAGGCCACTATTTCAAGTCTTGGTATTACTTTGTGGGACTTATCCCTTAGTTTTTCTGTCTTCTAGCATTTGTAGTAAATTGTGTGATATTTATAAAGATGGACCTCTTCATCCTACAAAAGAAAATGTGAGTCTTGTTCTACATCAATTTATAATAGATCAAATAGAGTGCCACATAAAATAGAATTTTTTAAATTCAGATGTCTCATAAATTGGAAAGTCAGTAAGAAACTGCATTTTTTCAAATTGTCTTTCCTAATATGAATCTTTGTAATTATGTAATGCTACTGTCTTTATGAATAGGTTCCAGATGGTATTAAACTTCATTTTTGTGGAGTCTTTTTGAGTGAACTGCGTAATGTTACCAGTGAAAAGGTAAATTGAGAACATAAGGAGACTATTCACTTCTTATCAACCAAGAGTACATCCTAACAGGAAAATACCAGACTGAGGTTTTGACAGTATGGACTGAGCCTGTAGGGTAACATCTGTACATAAGAAGCCAAGGTATTATATTTTCTTGTAAGGACCAAGCAGACTCAATTGATAAGGGTTTTACCAGGGTTTTCATTAAGTTTTGAAATAATAGGAGATCATGAACTAGCCAGAGAGTCCTGGGGACATTTTATATGTAATACTAAGCTGTGAATGGTAATTTTAGCCTGAGAATTTTGATCAGTTACCAGAGCATTCTCTGATCTCCAGCGCTTAATGAAAACCCTGTTTATTATAATAGCAATCTTTTGTAGCTCAACTTTCCCAAGACAGCTGTAATCTGGACCAGTCAGTTACAGTATAATAATCAACCAACTAACAAAGGTCTCAGCCAATCAGCATGTGATATTTCACTGGAATTAGGTTGTGCTATAGGTAGTAAAAGAGGTACTTAAAAATTTTTCAAAAAAGTAAAATATTTCTTTTGACTCAACAGGTGTTATCAGAGACTATTTTATTACTATTAGAACCATTCTTTATTCTCACTGCTGAAAGTAAAAGGTAAATTATGTGGTAATATTGAAGTGATCTATCTCAGAAAGCAATTTCTAGATCACATGGCTCAGTCACTTGTTCCTGTATGAATTGTTGATAAGATTATATGACACAATGTCATGACAACAGATTTTGTCACATCATGTGACACATACAGCCAGTACTTTAGAAGAAAGAACAGCTGCAATAAAAAGGAAGTTCAAAAGCTTTAATAAAAATATTTTTATGTTGCAGTCATGTGGTTAGTCAGGCTGTAAAAGATGGTATACTAGATAAACTATTAGAGATAGAAGAACAAAGAAGATTAAAGAAAGGAAATGAAGTAGCTGATGATGAAGATGATGATGATATTAACCATAAAGAGAAGCAAACTTTACAGGTATTGAAATGGTTCTATATATTTTATGGCTGGATTCACAATTTATTTCCAGGAAACTATTGCTCAGGCAAATTCATCTAACAGTTTTCTATTCTGGTAGATAAACATCCAAGCAATTGCAGATAAGTTATTTACCTTGGGTAGTGACAGACGAATACTGGGACGAAACAGAAAAGTGCTTTATCAGTATGCCAAAAAGTAAGTACTATAAGGCATTTATCACTCATTTGAAACAGCTTGAACAAGCATACATGTACAGTAAGGATGCACATAAAAATTGGTACGACCATAAAGCTTTAAAATGGTTACATATACAGACAAAGACTGGCCTCAGGACTATGTGACTGGACCAAAAGGGAGTATAGGTAGAAATCACTACAGGTGTTAACTGCATATCAGATTACAGTACAGAACCTTTTTCAGTAAGGTTTTTGGATCACTTTGCATGAAAACTGAAGAAGCAGCTGCCCACTTATCAATATACACATGGTCTATTCAACACTTGGTTGAAAATTTAGAAATGATTTATAATATGGGTCATACTGGTTATTTTCCTTTTACAAAAACCAAATAGATGTTTAATGTGTTGTCATTATTATTTTATTAGTAAGTGCAAAAAAATTAATAATTAACCACTTCGGGGGTTTCTAACAATCCTCCCTTTCAGTCAGTCATTTAGGCTTGAGGCCAGTCAATGACTATGTTTTTTTGAATTGACTGTATATCAACTTCCTGTGTAGCGCTTATTTTCCTAGGCTAGTTACACGTATCTTAAAATCCAAAGCCTTTGCAATGCTAAGATGTCTGTAACTTTCTTTTCTTTTTCAGATTCAAGAAAGCAGTTCCAGGTATGTAAAGGTGTTTATCAATAAAGACCCATTCAAAAGATGGCCACTTCAATGCCTAATTTGAATATTTTGAATAGAATAATAGACATTTCATTTGAATAAAGATAATATGAATATGAAATTGGAAATGTTTTAGAAAAAAAGTTTTAGAAGTTAACACACAAAATCAGGCTAGGATTTATTGAGGTTTATGGAAAAATGAATTCTAATGGTTTTTGATTTTACAGATGAAACAGAAAAGCAAGAAAAAGGAAGAAAAAGAAAATTGGACAAGGATAAAGAAAATGATGAATTAGACATGCCAGTAAAGAAAAAGAAAAAACAAAGAAATTCCAAGTCTCACAGAATTACACTATCAGAAGGGGAGGTAGAAAATGAACAAGAAGAAAAGAAAAATGAGAAAGATGAGACAAGGAGGGAAAAGAAGAGAAAGAAAGATCCATTAGATGATACTGCTCTGGATGTAAATGTTAATGAAATCCAAACAAAACCTAAAAAGAAAAAGGAAAAGTCTAAAGAAAAATCTAAAAAACTAGACATTAATGGAAAAACCAAAGACATGTCCACAAATGGCAAAGAGAGCACTGAACAGACAAGTAATGGATTTAAGGAAGATCAAATGACCAACTTTATGGAACTTTCATTTCAAGGAGAGACTAAAGATTCAGAGAAGATTGTTGAAAAGACAATAAGAGAGTTGAGAAGTCATGTTTCTTCAACACAACATGTAGATAAAACACCTGCAGAGAAAAAGAAAAATGCTGAAAGTAATGAAATGCCTTTTGCTACTTTCACCAAAGCAAAGACACCACCTGCATTTTTTAAGAAAGCTTTGTCTCAGACTGAACCCAGAAGGACTAAACAAACCAAGGTATGGCATTGAATAGTTGTATTTAGAGCACTTTTATGTTTCTTTGACCAACTATTAATCAAGAGGTTGTCTCAAACCAGATTGTAAATTTGAAACCAATGATGAACATGGCACCTGAAGTTGTATTTTAGGTTGCAGAAATTCATGGTTCTCCATAGTTACTGCAGTTGTTATGTCCCACAAGCCAAATGAAGTCTGCTAGAAATCTGCACACATAAGATTCTGATCGCAAACATATTTGTACATTTTGTTGGGATTTTTGGCACTGTTGAAATATAAGAATCAAATTCTAGTAATTAAAAACAGCTGTTGTTCTAATTGTATGTAATAGCTATTATAAGCTAACTAAACTGTAGCTCTCATTACATAATGGAATTGAAATTTAGAATATTAATTTTGGCAGAGGGAGGTTTGTCCCTCCTACTTACTAATCCTATTGCACTGAAATTATTTTTAATGGCAAAATAGTGTAACCTAGTACTTTTCTAATATTTTTATGGGCTTTTTTCCTATGTGGCTGTATAGCTGGCTTGTCCAAAATCAGACCCTCAGAGTTCAAAGAAGAAAGTAAGAATTCATCTACACAAAAATGTGGCACAAACCCCATCAGGTAGGCATCTTGAGTGCATTCCAGTTGAGTTGCATTGCAACTATCACTTTCCATTAGGGGCTCTTCTGTATGGTTTGTTCCACATACATTCCACACTTGGAATTTTATTGAGGTAGGGAAATTGAAAAGCTTGGAGAGAACCTTCATGAAAAAGTGATTACAAAACATTGGAACAAACTCTAGTGCTGACTTATTGCATGGACAAAACCAGTGACTCAAACATATCATGCTACACAACAGTGCCTTAGCAGCAGCATAATCCATTCATGCCAAACTTTATGTATAAATATTGAATATCATTTGTGTTTGCCATTCAGTGCTGCCATTTGAAGTAGGTATTACAATGTCTGACTTATTTAATTAATTTCAGATTATGCCAAGAGTGTGTCCAGTAGTCCGTCAATTCCATTTGATGCAAATCGCAGTCCAGAATATGGTCTCCTGAAAACAAAATCTTTAACTAATTCACACCCTTCAACTACTGGCAAGAAGAACACTCCATCAAAAAGATCCAAAGCTGTAGATTTTTTTTAGATAATATTCTTAGAAACTTTTCATTAATAATACATTCTATAAATTTTTTAAAACTGGAAACTCAGGAGGAAATACAGAAACAATGAAATGTCTTTTTCACTGTGCTGTAGTATTTTCAGTGTATGGCAGTTATCAAACACATTTATTTATAAGTCAATGTTTAACAAATGTAAAATGTTTTCCCATGTGATATTGGTCTAACATCACAAGAAAAGTTTGGGAGAAGTCAAGAGTTGTGTAAAACCAAGCCATAGGCAAGTCTAATATCCCGAGTGTGATATTAGACTGATAGCACATGGAAAAAACATTTTATATTTGTTTTGTAAAATAAAGAGCAAGCCATGTAATATGGTCTCAAGTAAACATGTCAAATTTTATGCTAATTTAGATCACATATCCAAAGCAACCAACATCACAGGAGTGATTTACTTTGTGCTCTCATTAAACATTCATGAGTTTGAGAACATGAAATCAACACCCCATGAAAATCACATCATAAGAAAAATAGATGTTGAACCACTACTCTTGTAATTCCAGTCCCCTTCCAAGGAAGATATTATGTGAAACTACACATATATAGCTATTTCAAAAAAGGTTGACATGCAAATGGCAATTAGTGATTGCATGACTGAAAGGAACTGTGGAGCAATAAGAATTTCTTCACATTCATTTCTAAAACCCTGAATAATGCCTGCTGAAGATCTTTGCTGAATAGTAAAGGCATTTTTAGATATTTAAGAACTGAATGTGAAGAAATTCTTATTGGTCACAGTTCCTTTCGGTTGTACAATCACCAATTGCCATTCGCTGTTCACCCCATCAACCTTTTTTGAAATAGCTCTTATACATTTTGTAATATTGGAAAACATCTGTAACATGGAAATTTTTTGCTGTGTTACTGTGGTTTTCCGTTTTATGCGAACGCAGACATTCCAACAGCTAGTGGTGAAAAGGGTTTTTTGCTGCCATCAATCAAAACTACTGGTAATTAGTCAGTATCTCTTATGTTTGTGTTTGGCGGCAGTGAAAAACCTATTTCACAACTAGCTATTGAGTTCGCAGATAATGGAAAACTGCAGTAAAATGAGTTGAGGTTGTCTTTCTATGTTCTGTACTCATTGCTGCAGCACTTGTGCCTTACACCTGTCAGCAACTTGTTACTAAAGTGTTGGAGGATGGTCAATTAAATAATGGCCGACTATTGACCTTCTGTTGGCCAACAGGTCAATGAGGGGTGGTATTCCTCACAATAATCATGTTATAATATTAATTAAGATGACAATTCCTCCTTTAAGTAATTCCGTCTAATGTTGAGTGCTTGCTTGAAAAGAGCCATGTCCATTCCATCAATACAACCAGCTATTCTTGCCTTGAGAACCACAGGATTCCCAGCCATGTTAATAATCTCTCCAATAAAATGATACTGTGATCCCTTTACAAATGCTAGAGGTTCCACAAGTGATGTGTCTACTGTTAGTTCATTATTACCATCTTTGATTTTTACTCGACTTGTATTAATGTTGTGGGATATGATCCTTAAATAACAAAAAATGTAAAAAAAAAGCTAAGATTAATAAAATCTGGTGTGTGGAGGGAAAAAAACAACCACTTTTAATTACTGATTTGATGTTAATTTAGAAACTAATATATTATGATTACACATGTTAGTTGAGTTTGTTCCTACATTTGTATGGACCGAGCTGTAGGCAATGTCTATACAAATGCTGAAAAAAAAATGAGATCAATATCACCCTTGTCCATACCAAACAAGCTCTTGGCTCTTCAATAAAATATTGAAGACTTAATCATGATAGCAGATTTAATTTTAAAATCTCTTCAATAAAACATGTTATGGAGCAGTCCAGAATGCCAGTCCAGACTGCAGGATTCTGACTGCTTAAAGAACAAATCAAATTGCTCCATTGTCATTTGGAAAGGCTTGCCATGTAATAAAAGCCATTTATGATGTATGCACTGCTACAAAAACAGTCTGTCAAGGAAGTGGGTCAGGGTAGGGGTTGGTAAAAATTAAGGCATTTTCTTAATCCCCCTCTTCAGACCATAAGGGGGGCTTTCGTTATTATGACATTCAGGGGGGGTGGGGTGGGCAAAATTTTGGATCTTGGCTATAACAAGCAATTCATAACCTTTACTGTGGAAAGTAAAAATTTCATAACCCCCTACAACCTTCAAGACTTCAGTCATACTTTCAGCCTCACACCTCTGCAACTTAATGACACCCTCCACTCCACCCCACCCCACCCCCCCACACACACACAAGATTTCTCCAGATAACGTAACCTCCCTCAATTTTGTCATCCCCTGAAGTATCCTGTACGTTATAAAATATTCATGTGACAGCACATGAGTTAGTCTGTTTGCGCATTAATTCAAGAGCAAGCAAATGATTAGGACTGTGTCCATTTTGATGACAAATACCACCCGTTAATTTTACTTCCCCACGCCATAAGAAATGAAAGCTCCTTAAAGATATGTTAATTCACCTTCCCCACGTTCTAACCGACTGGCCTATCAAATGATCATTCAACTGTTTGACTTCCTCGATGGAGAGAATCCTTCCACTTGAAATACCCGCCATTTTGTTTGATTGTCTTGGAAGACTGACTGGGAACTGGGAATGAGTCAGATGAAACACAGGGAGCCCAATTTCACCCAGAAGATTTTATTCCACGTAACAAAAAAAAAAGGCGAAACCTTCAAATTGATATTTTAATTAAACGGTAAGTTTTAAGGAGGGTTTAGGAGGTCTTCTAAGAATGAAGAAGAACGTTTGTTCTACAAGTTTAACTCTCTGAGATTTTTTAGAAATTTTGTTAAAAAACATTTCTTGGCCAGCCCACGTGAAGTCATTCTGCTGAATCTAACCAAAACCCGATAACCAAACGGGTTCCTTTAAGCTCGTAATATATGCAAGACATGTTAAAAAAAACACTGTGTAGGGAAAATTGGCTATGAAGGGGGGGGGGAAGAAAATATGTGATGTTACAATTGGAGGAGGGGGGTAGTCATGTGAACGAAACATGGCCAACATGAGGGGGAACCATGTGAAAAGTTTACGAAATAAAAGGGGGCTGGACAAAATTTTTAGCAAAAATTTCAAAAACCACCTCCCAGTTAAAAATGATTGGTCCCTTATTAGCTATTATATTTTTATCACCAGGTGCGGATAGTATTTTACAATGGAAAAAGTCATTCAAGGGATCATTAAATTCCAGAATACTGTACGGCCTAGTTTACTTCCAACACTAAGAAAACTAGCAAACAAGGCTGAGGTATCTATCAATCTATCAAACTCTGTTCAGCTACACTGGAACTCACTATAATTAATGGACTACATACCCCCTCCTTGCTAGCAGAGCTTTTCATTCTTTCTTTTTTTGCTGAGACTTTTCTCTGCACTGCTTTTGTCAAGGATAACATATCAAATGCCAGTATATAGTGGACACAGCTGAGTAAGAAGAGAAAAAGCAAGGGCCAGTCCTAGCAGGGTACATCCAAACACACACACACAAAAAATTGATCATGAGGGTAAATTCAAGGACCAAGGATCCAATTATTTTTTCAATATTTTTACCTAGTGGATTCATTTCAGTGAGGATACCATCTAAAAGGTGTTAAATCTGGACATACAGTGGGTGTAATACACTTTTTTAGCTTGGGTGTAGTGTTTTCCCATGTGTCAATCCCTTGAGAATATTATCCTTTGTTTAAGGCTCATCCATATATAGCTGTTTCAAAAAATTGATTGATCAGCAATCGGTGATTGGCGATTGTGTGATCGAAAGGAACTGTGGAGCAATAAGAATTTCTTCATATTCATTTCTTAAATACCTAAAAATGCCTTTACTATTCAGTGAAGATCTTCAGCAAGCATTGTTTAGGGTTTTAGTAATGAATATGAAGATATTCTTATTGCTCCACAGTTCCTTTTGAGCATACAATCGCCAAAGACATGGTTTAAGATGGGAAAACATTACACCCAAGCTAAAAAGGTCAATTATCCCACAAAAATTCAGGGATTGCCTTCATTCTCCCCTCCCTACTCCTCCCCAGTTCTCCTTCCCCCAAAACCCCCAGGGATCCCAATAAGGGACCACCACACAGGTTATAGGTACCATGTATCTTCTCCTTCGAAATTAAATTACTTTGAAGTCATATTAAGCTGCCAGTTTTTAAATTTTTTTTTCTTGGCTTTATTCTATTATGTTTGGAAAACTATTAATTTTTTCATTTTTTTAAAACAAATTGCCAGCAAACAGTGTTAAAATATCAGCTGGCTGTTATTTTGAACTAACATTGTAGCTACCACTCAAAGTCTAATGATGATCTATTTGTTGCTTTGTAGCCAGAGGTACTATTAGTAGCATGCATGGACAGCCGTGTAATGCCTGACTGCTACACTAGTGCAAGCCCTGGACATATGTTTGTAATCAGAAATGCTGGGAACTTTATGCCGCATGCCAGGCTTTTTGGTTCTCTTGGTCACTCTTACTCTGAACATGCAGCACTGGAACTGACTATTGTTAACAGCGGCGTCAAGCATGTTGCTGTCTGTGGACATTCAAACTGCAAGGTATAGAGTACTATCCAAGACATGGGATTACACCAGCAGCATTTTGTCCTGGAAACTTTAGCCCTATCTCCCTGGGGCATTTCCCTTAAAAGGAGGGGCACGGGCTAAAGGGTGCCCTTCAGAAATTTTGAAAATGACTCCTCAAAGATACTGGAATCTCATCCTGGTTGGACTGGGAACCATCTTTTTATTACCCCTAGAGGTACCAAAAATGTAGCACACCTGTCATTATTTTATTTACCAGCAAGCATGCACATTAAAAGATACTGGCTAATTCTGTTGGTGGCAGTTTTAAATTCTAAATACCCTGAGCAGTACTGAACTACCCAAATTTTAACCCCTAAAAGTACAATGAGCACCCACGCCCCTTTTGTGCCCCCCCCCCCCCAGTCCCATCTTCCACCTCATCCCTACCCCCATTAAGATTTGCCATTAGGAAAAGGAAATTTAAAAGGAAAGTTAAAAAAACTGTTATAGCTCTCCAATATTTAAGCTATGTTCTATACATGGATCCCACAATAAGTGCAGAGATGAAAGTGGAGAAGGGAAAAGGTTATGGTTGATTTCTGAATCAAAGTTTGGATTTTCGGTATATTAATTGATTGTCCATAGTCTACAATCACTTTTACAATTATTGGCAGTTTTTACCCTCTATAGATAGAAGTTAATTTATAAATTATGTTTATTTATTAATTAACAAATCATTATAGGCCATGGAAGGTCTACACAAAACCTGTAGTAGCTCATCAGGACCAGAAAGTGATTCAATGTTGGAAAACTGGATCAAGACCCATGGGCAGTCATCCCTGACTAAACTAGACCAGCTGATTGTTCATGAAGGGAAATCAGTGAGTTTAGTGTTTGGAGAAGACAGTGATCCAGAAAAAATTGAGGCCATTATTGACAGAGATAATCAACTTAATCCAGTTGACAAACTTTCACAGGTTTGTATTGCAGCATATTTAATAAATCAGATTACAATTATCATATCCCTTTTTAATAGGAAAATACATTTTATCCATCTAGTAAAGTCTTGAGTCTGAGTTAATGATTGCTGATGTGATAGTAGATGTTGAAGCACTTCTGAAATGGGGGGAGGGGGCAGGGGGCTAGCTTTAAAATACATCCTTACTGCTTTATAGAGGAGTATTTGTATGTCATTTAGATAAAAAGTGGTGAGCTGAAATGTATGTCCACAAGTGTACATCAACAACTATTTGAAACATTTGTTGGAAACAGTTGATCTAAGAAGGCAAAGATTCCAGAAAAAGATTCCTCGCCATTTTTTAGTGACCATCCTCCCGTACCCAATACACACCAACAACATGGGGATGATATGAGAAGCAATTTAACACACAACTCTTATTCTTTAGTTTAGTTCCTTTCCCGCTTATTCTAATTTAGCTTGTTTTATTTTAAGATCAATGTCTTGCAGCAGCTCCATAACATCAGATCGTACAGTTACGTACGAGAACGATTAAAAAACAACCAGCTCCATCTTCATGGCCTCTGGTTTGACATTGGCAATGGCCAAATGTTCATGTTCTCCAGGGAAAACAAGACATTTGATCCTGTTAGTGAAGATACTTTGAAAACAGCTTTTGATTGATTACTAAAGGTGCTCAATCCCAGGGCTATCAAACTTAATCATGATTATAAGTCATATCCCTGATCAAAACAGTACTGAAACCAGGATATGGAATGTAAGTTATTTAGGAGTAAGATGGATATTAAACAATTTATCAGTAATAGCGTACATAGCCGGCCCTCCAGGGGAACGGGGAGGCCCATCTCCCCCTCTCCTCCTCCCCAGTCCCCTGGAGGACAGGCTAGATAGATAATAGATGATAGATAATGATAGATAAAGCTGTGTAAGTGAAAATTATTAAATATAAAGGTAAAAGTAAAGGTAACAAACTTTAGATATACGATTATCTTTTTTAATCTAGACATGTTTCGGCTAGTACAACTGCCATCTTCAGTAGTAATGATAAGTAAATGATTACAAGGTATTAAATAAGCAAAAATTATGCTAATTACAATGATTATAATAGAAGATGATCTGGAGTGAAGAATAACAATGAAAAGTATGACTAAGACTAAGTGAGAGAATCAAAGTGCGATGTTATGCACGCTTTGTAGAGATTGATAGAAATTGATATTATCCGAATAATTAACGTTCGTTTGACAGTTATTAAATTTTATTGGGAATAGTGGTTCTTGCAAGTGCGGAGCCAAATGTTGTGTGGTAATAA
>JAAAQI020038010.1:0-15641 GCA_011800005.2 Stichodactyla mertensii | reverse complement strand
TGAAAGCGATTTTCAGGAGAGTGGGGTCAGGAAGGCCTTGCTCGGTATGCTTTGGTATTACAGTAGTATAAAGTGTTAAATCCATCTAATCTACAGACTATTCCACTCAAGTCTGTAACTATGAGGGATAAGGTTTGGACGTGTCGCTGTTAAAAGAGAGGTTTTTTATGTTCAAACGCATCAGTGAGAACAGTTCATGATTAAGCAATATAAAACGCGCGCGTATGTCTCTGTACTGTGATGTAAACACGCTGGGAGATGTAGAGCACGAGAAAAGGGAGCTTACGAACACGAGGCGTAGCCGAATGTTTTTATTGCTTTTCGAGTGCCCTATATCTCCCAGAGTACAGAGACATACGTACAGAGATACAAGCGAGGATTTTATTGCTTTTATGAAATAATTTTCGCTGTTTTGGCTCGAGCGTGTCTCTGTCCTCTAATACAAAGACTGTAGGCAGCCAATCAGCCGCGTGTTATGTTAATTATTTTATAATCAAGTATAAAAAATCCGGGTCAATATAACCTACTTTTTACAAATACATAACTACGTCATTGTGGAGAATGCTGCTTTCAAGGAGGTATCTCGAAAATTCTGTCAAAAGTAATTTAACTATTTTTCAACTGAAATCAATAGGTTCCCATTTTTTGTTCTTCGAAGGTTTTTTCGGTTTCCTCCTTTAAAAAACCGCGTTTCTAAAGTCCGGATTACCTAATTACCAGAACGTTGTTATATAAACATTAAAAAAATAGCAAAATACCCAACAGGAATTAACTAGAAATTGCAAATTTGAGATATATTTCTCCAACAATTCACCGTATAATGATGGTACGAAAACCATTTTTAGAATTGAAGGTTCTCTGAATGAGAACATAACAATGTATGCAATGTTTTCTGATTCTTTCCTTAATTCCATTTTTTTATTTTATTTTATTTTGTATTTTTTATTGTTATATGACAACGTTCTTGAAATTAGGTGTACATTCTTCTCCCTTAGTTTATACATTTTGGAGGGACGTTTGTCCTCTCTCCTATTGCGAACCGGTCTACTAAATCGAACATTAGGCAAAGCTTATACTTACTATATCAGGTGTGTATAACTGATGGCTTTCTTTGCCATCAAGGTGAAGTAATCAGATATGTAACTGCCAAACTTTTCTGGCGCTCGTTGTACATTTATGCCAATAGAATCTGTTTTACATTGTACGGTTTCTTTTACAGCGCCGTAAATTTAAATCGTAAATTTATTATTGTGTGTTTTTTTACCTGTATTCGTTTGCTCATGTCTCGGGCAAGAGGGAAGACTTACTTCATGTTCTTCCAGATAACTTTACATCAATTTCCGTAGTGCAACTGCAATTCTTAAAATCAAAAGCTTTTTAGCTTTTGAGGACACTGTACTGTGGAGTTTTCATTCATGAATAAAACCAGACCAGAGCCAGACAGGTCTGTAGTTCCTAAGTGACCTCAAGTACAATCCCTCTCAGTACATCAAGATACACTCGTGCGGCATTCAATTAAAATTCCATAACTTCAATAGAAATCACCATAGAAGCTGATGTGCTCTAAATAAGACATTCTCCAAGTCTTAAGATCTTATATCTACATAACTCGCTCTGAACTTTCCATTAAAGGTTTTCTTTTGCGAATAATTCTAGCAGAAGAACGTTCAATGCTGAAACAATACTTCTTCAAGCTCTAGATAAACATGGATTAAGATAAATCGAGCCGGATGAGTTTATTTTTGTTTCGGATGTGCGTGGGGCAGAACAGGAACTGACGGAAATCGATACACTGGGCTGACCATCACATGATCATCAGTCATTGTCCTAGTTTTCCACGCCTGTGCGAGTTTTTGATTAATTATGACAAGTAAAATTACCTTATAAAACAGTGATATGGCGATTTTGTGTTCCGTACGGTGCTTTTGAGCTTATTTCGGGTTTTGCACATGTCTACTCGCTTGGAATACACGAATACACGATCTTTCTGGCCTTGATGTAGTTAATAGGTTTTTAGTAACATGTTATGCGCGTATCATTGTTTAGTCCCAGGGTTGGGGGCAGACAACCCAGGGAGAATTGACATAGGATCTTGCTCCTTGGTTTGGGCATTTGACAAGTACATGCTCTCCCATAGAGGGGAATTTGACACTTGAAAGAACAAGAGACACTGTAAGGGAGGGAAAACTTGACATTTAGTAGAGTCCCAGGGTTAATGGACTTTTCCATTTCTAAAAATGACCATTCCCACTGGGTCTGCCCACCCCCCAACCCTGGGGTGAAACCTTGATAGGTGCATTACAAGTACATTTTGTGAACTTTATCGTCACGCAACGAATACAATATCATAAAGCACTTTTGATGGCCAAATCAGGATTGAAACGAACGTACACGTCCAAACATAAGCACTATTGAGGATCTGATACGCACCCTAGCATAATCTAGCTTATAGATATTGCACCGTATAGCCCTGCGAGCAGAACTTTTGCAGAGTATGGACCGCACTAATTGTCATTTTATACTAAAATGATTTCGAAAGACTCTATATAATTCCCTAATAGCACAGTTCTTCGTTTTATTTTATCTATTTTTTCCTTCTTTTTGACTTCCTGCATCAACGAAAAGGACTCCTAGGTTTGTTTGTTGTCATTTTAGTTAAATACAGCTTTCTCAATAGAGCTAGTTTAGACAGTTGTTATTGACTCAGAACTGAAAGAACTAGCCATAAGGTCATGCGATACGTGCTAACTCGATCCGTTCTTAAATTTACATGTAATCATGAATTTTTCCGGCTTCTGGCTGAGCACTCTAAGACAAAACCTTAGCGTGATATTATAGAAATGTACACAATAATAATGATCAATTGTAGATCTGCTTCAGTAGCATTGAAATAAAGAGTTTTTCTAAAGAACATTGAAGATTACACTCAGCCAGACTAGTTCAGTCCAAATATCTCAAGGAAAACTTTTGAGCAAACTTTCCACAAGAATGCGATTGCATGCATAAGGCTACAATTTAGTTTTCCCAAATCTTACCTCAGATGACTCTATTCTCGTCAACTAGAAAAGTAAACCATTGCTCAGTTCTTTGGCTGTTCAGTACCCAGTGTTATTAAATAATTTTGCCATAAAGGATAGGCTCTCGTCATTAACAAACGTTCTACAGTATCAGTAGTGTAAAAATTACCAAATTGTTCTGTTCAACCAGCTATTATAATGACGTAAGTAAGACAATCCGGCGTTGATATTAAGGCGATTATTGACTCTTGACTGTCAAAGCTAACGAATTATAGTAAGACCCAAAGGTCACGTGACCACGGCGTTTGTCACCTAAACTCAAACAGAGCAGTTTACCCCCATCCCCCCTCCCCGAAAACTCTGGTCTTGCTAATTAAGATTAAATATCATGTATTTAAGTAAAATGTAACAAGCAAAGTAATATATGTAGATCATGCGCAACGATTCTTTTTCAGTTTAGAAAGATGTGGGAGGCTTTGACGTAAATATTATATGAAGCTTACAAAAACAGACGTGGAAGATCAGCAAGATGCGAACTGACGAGTAATATTCTAAATATAGATGGAGAATTGGAACTCAGGTTGGCTTGTGTTTTGCTGGAAAATCTTTTTATAGCTTTCTAGGAAATTGATGAATATCTGATCTGACAAGGAGGAGAAATTAGAATTTCTAAAATCCGATTCGATTACGAATGAGGCCACAGGTTGTGCCTGCTCAAGTCTTAAAAAAGTGCTGCCTTTGGCTCAATTCATTAGTCATTTCAAATCCATCGGACGGTTCTAATCTGTGACTTTTTCAAGAAGTCGAGGATCATGCGACGGGAGCATTGGTCAGGGAGGTGAAAATTGTCGGTACATCAATAAAATATGTATGTACAATATACATGAATAAATCCTCTTTTTAAGTAGGGACCGCAGAGCTTAGTAGTAGGGCTCGGAGCTATACCACTGTCCCCCACCGATAATTTTGCCGTCATTTTGAATTTCGCTCCTTGATCCATGTAGGTGAACGATCTCCTTTGATGATACATATGGACTTACGCTATAGTTAGTTAACTCAAGAGACTAGCTCACCGGTAATTTTTACCAAAGCCCACAAGCAATACTTTGCTTCCCTCTACGGCTTTATTTCTGATAAGGCTCTGGAAAAACTCTGCCACAGAGGCCATTGAATGACAAAATATTTTATTTCCCGTGAAAGAAACGCACTATTACTTTTACCACAATAATAACTAATCAGAAAACCGTGACGCAAATGGTCAGACACTTTATTTCACGAACAAAATACATGTTTGATACGTAATAAAAGCTACCTGTATAAAGATTCGTAGACGATATGCTATTTTAGGTAAAGAATGAAAATAATAGAGTGACTCATGGCAGCCATCTTGTGTGGCAAAACAAAATAAATTTTTTCCTTAGGGAAATAAAATATTTTTTTATTCAACAACATTTCATTGTTTTCTAATTCAGATGGCGATAATGAGAACCCTTTATAGACCTAGAAAGTGAAATTTAATAAAGATCTAGCTGAAGTATACTGAGGTACGTGATGTTCAATGGAGGAAATCCTGGCTGGATATACTTCCGTCGCGAGACACGAATTTCTCCAACCGAGCAAATATTTTACACTAAGGGTTTTGCTCCGGGAGCCGGCTCAAAGGTCACTTTGTGTGTACCAAGGATTTTAGGTAAAAAAAGTTGAGGTGGGACTACTAGCAGAAGTTTGCTTGTCCCTGGTTCACGCTACCTTACTGATACTGACTACACTAGTCACGGCTTATTCCATTCAACTACTTTTTCTCCATTTCATGGCATTGAATTTCTTTCTGGTATTTAATTTCTTTTGTTTCAAGAAATCCTCATTGATGCTACTACACAATAACTATACTAGTGCATGAAAAGAAAGAAAGCAGGAATGCACTTGATCATACTCGGTGTTTTTGTTCGGATAATAACTGTAAAATGTATAACATAAAAGTGGGGAAGTTTCCGAGTGCACTAGGTTTAATCAGTTAACATAAAAAGCTTTTTTCCCCCTGCCGGATTCGACGCGAGTATTCTTTCAAAAATTTTCACCGCCCCCAGCTTTGGGTTCAATGCATTGTGGTTGGGATAACGATTTTCTGTCAAAAAACTTCACCAATGTCTGCCCTTATTCTTAGAAAATCAAAACCGTACCTCAACTCGATGAAAACAAAAACGAGGACCGAGTTTTCGACGAACACTACAACCGTATCATCACTTCCACGCGAACGCGTTTCCATAACAACGGGTTCACTAAACACTGAGATATGCATGGAGCCGCACTTGGAGTATCGATGGAGTATTAACAACTACTTAATGAACAATGGCTTGATCTTACCCTTAGTGAAGTAAAATCCCCGTGATTTTAAGCGTGAGGTGCTTGGCAGAAGCTTGATGTGCCGGAGAGTCTTCAACTCGCGTTAGAATCGAAGAAGATCTTGAATATCTTGCCGAGAAACAAGTCGGACGCCGCCAGCCGACGAGACTATGATTGCCTCTCAATGATTAATGGATTTACGATTGCCTCAAAAGAACTTAATTTTTCATCCTCTTGAGGTCATTGCTAATCCTAGTAAGGTACAGATATTCATCTCCCGCGCTTGATGGTTCAGTGTTTGAGCGATAAGCCCGGAAAATGTCACTCCCGAGCGATTGAACGGATTGCTCGTGAAGAGGATTCCTAGCTATGAGAGAGATGGTCAAGCGGTAGTTCAGACTAGAGCATTTCTATGTATCTCATTTTGTTGTCTTAATTAAACTTGATATTTTCCAATACGATATATTTACTCTTCAGCAACACTTTGCCGATAAAGAAGAGTAAATGACGCATTGAAAGAGGTTATAAGAATGAGAAAATATAAGACAAAAAGTTAAGACAACCACAGAGAAATAGACAACGATATTCTGGGAGTGAAGATGCGAGAAGTACAAAACGTCAAACGACTTTACAAAGTATATTTTCCAGCCAAAAATTCTTATTACCAGTTGTCAAAAGATCCCGCGTGTTGACACGGTTCGCTTTTGAATGTCCATAGCGGCTACTCCATAAACATTTCAAAATTGCTTCCAAATTCTTAGATACGATCAATTAATCACTTGAATTTCGTTATCGTCATATAACTCATTGTTTTACCGACCCAACATCAATGCAATTTCACTAATTACTTAATAAACTAATTTAGTAATCAAAACTTGAGATACAAGCTAAATTGCCTTCGGGCTTATTTCGTTATAAATGAATGAAAACCATATTTCCTTTAGCGGTCTTGGTGTTTAGTAAAACGAATCCGTATTTCCATAAGTTGCTGAGTCAATGCTTAGAAGGATTTAAGAAAAAGACTTAATAAGACCCAACATTTGACGCTAGCTCGATCATTAATTGGTCAGACAGATCTTTGTTTAGGAAGACTGATGCGTCGACCATTTGAACCGTATATTCTTGATTAAGACATTTTAAGAATAAAATTGCTTTGCCTTAAGGCGCGCATCCGGGAAATATTCTGGGAAATATAATGTTATTGAGTCATCATTTATAACGAGGAGGCAGTGGATTCTTTTCGGCACTGTTATTGAGCTAAATGAGATCAGGGAGTCTCGCAAATCGTTGAACACTCGAGCTACGGTTTTATCTAAGGCTTAAAAGTTGGTAATGAAATGAAATGACATGTGAACTAACGAGAAATAGTCTGGTAAGCTGCACAATTTGAATATGATTAGTCAATCAATTTATAGTGGCATTTAGTATCACTTCTCACCACATCGCACGGTTAACAATGTACACGCCTGTTTTAACGTCTCAATGTCTTATCTATAATATTATGTTAGCATAGTGTTTCCCTAAAGGCCCTAAAGCCCTTCCTAGTCATTTGCTATCGAACATTTTACATCCTAACGATGGGCACTCGGTCTTGCTTAGATAGTTACGTAGAGAATTTGAAGTTATAATTTCTTTTTCGACCGTAATTGTCGAAATTTTCGGCGAAACGCGGTCCACCTTCCTCGGTTCTTATTAACTATGGTTCTTTCAGCAGGTATCATTCATATTTACAGATATTAAAGCTATCGTGGCTTCATATTTATTCAGCTTTCAACTCCATTGTTACTAGCGCTTCATATAGGCACGACTAAAGTGTCTGGAGTCCTCTTCCACGTGTGTATAGTTTCTACTTGAAAACTGTGCAAAGCTTGGTCTGGGCTTGGCTTGGAGGAAAATCTGCGAAATTAGACTTAGCTAGAAGGACCGGACTGTTGGAACTACTTTCTCGAAGGAAGGACAAGGAACTGGAAAAAGAGCAAAGTTCTATGTAATATCATCACACTCCTCGCGTTGTTTAACCTCTGTCCCTTTTCCCCCACATTATCACATTGGATGGATGGATGGATGGATGAAGAGATGGATGGATGGATGGATGAAGAGATGGATGGATGGATGAATGGACGAAAGGATGGGGAAAGAGCCTGAAATGGATGGAGTGATGGTACATGCTTGGATAAAAGGACGGAAAGACAGACGAACGGAGAACTGATTGCGGAAGAGTAGGTGAAGATAACTGCATGCAGGGACCGATGAGTGCTAGGATGGATAGAATATATACATGTCTATAGCCAAACGAACAAGAAGTATACTGAATGTGAGGTGAAAAACTAGACTTATGCAGATGGATGGATGAAGGGAGGGTTGAATAAATGAAAGACCATGGAATACATGTTTAGCTATGATATTAAACGAGATGTTGCTAGTTTAATTAGGTTGCTAGCGAAACAGGATGATGTCACTGTCATCCTCGTGATTCCAAAACAAAACGTAAATCAGTCACTATCACTAAAGTCCAATTGTTAAGACTGAAGAAGAGCCTTACCGTGCTCTAGCTCTATCTATCTCGCAAATGTAAAAAAAAAGAGACTTTATCCTTCTATTAGCTTGATGTGATTACACAGGAGGAAGACAAGACTTGGAAAGTACGAACTGAGAAAACAGCCGCACAGACGAAAGACAAACTAATGGCGGGAGTTCCTGTGGTAAACATTCCACACATGCAAATCAGTCAAACTAATAGGCTCTCTAGATGTATGCCGAACCTTATGTATTTTGTCTATGCTGTTTTAAAGGATTTTTTCATTGTTTTGTTTCTAATGACTTTATCTGGATTGTTACATAAACCACTGGAAAACATTAATGGAAACTAGCGAGGAAACTAGTATAGGCTGCGTCGGTGTATAATAAAGACAATAACCAATAAATGGAAATCTGCTACACCGAGAAAAAAGATACCTTACCAACGTTTCGAGCTTAGTCGCCTTTCGTCGGAGTACAAGAGTGAAGTAAGGGCAGAAGTCGGTGTAAACAGAAGCGGAAAAGTTAATGAGACAATCATGGGATTATTCGCCAAAGAATTTGCTTAAAGACTCCGCTTTGAAATACTGGAAAGCCCTCGTTTCATTTTTAAGGAATTCATCTACTCAGTTGCAAGGTGCAATTTAGTGAACTTTCATACAGCTATGGCCAGCGTCTCTAGTACTCTCTGTACTACTTCTTCAGTCAATCATTGAGTTTTTGACAGACATACCTCTTATCAGGCTAAGGTTTAATGCTTGTATTATAAACGTGGTTGATGATCTTGACTATTGATCAAATACTGATGGTATTAGGAACTGAATATTGATCTGATGGCCCTTCTTCATGGGAGCTTTCTCGCAATATCAGTGATGTGAATTCTGTTTTTGATCACTTTTATGTCAAAGACTCTAGAAAATCTCGTCTGTTTTGTCTCAAACAATCTGTATTCTAAGGTGTATGGCTTATTGGCAACTAGTACGCCTCGAGTCTCTTGAGATATCTTTTCGCAGATCGAGTCTGCGCAGTAAAATACAGTGAATAACGTGTACGTGACCTTATTATCCATACACCTTTCCACTATTCGGTTCTCGACTTATTAGCACCTTAATGCTAAATACCGTAGCGTTTCCCACTCATACGATAATCATTCTTATGGGAAGCCATTTCAGTGTTACTGCATACCGTACCACGTAAGTGCTGTATGTCAGTACCGTAGCGTTTCCCACTCATACGAAAACCGCTCTATAAATAATTATATATTTCAGCAGTTTTGCAATACCTAAATGTAAAAGCTTCTGTGAGATGTTCCAGCTGTTTAAAGGGGTCTTACCTATTTACCAGCCACGGTTGCTAAGGAAAGGATTTAAATCTCCAAGATAGTTTTTAACTTCATACATAAAACCAATTCGTGAAATGAATGGTTTTCTGATAATGTGATGACGTCATCACTTCTACGTAATTTATGACGTCATTTCGTATTTCGGCTATTTCTCATGCTCTACATCTCCCAGCGTGTTTATACTGTATCACAGTACAGAGACATCCACGCCCGTTTTATATTGTTTAAATATATGTACTATGGGCTTTAGTCACGCGGCGACCATGTTGACTGAAACAAGACGTTTACCCCTCGCATTCAAATAATTCAGATTGAGTTCCTTCGGGCATGAATAAAGGTCTTCATTCTCTTGGGAATAAACATGGCTGCCGTGTGATTAAATTCCACATGCTAGACTCCGTGGTTAAAACGAAGCCAGACACGTATTTTCTTTCATTCATTCATGGTTGTGCAGCCCGGCTTTCACAACCGGGATCCGGCTGCCCTATCTACTTTTTTCGTAATTCGCGAGTACGATTTCTTTAATTCAGGCTCTTGAGAGGGATCTTTCATTATCATTATCATTCAGTCATTACCAAAGTAATCCTACAGACAGAGCAGAAAAACCTTTTTATTTCTTTCGTTATAAGGACATCTATCCGTTTTTAAACTCAATATTTTGTAAACACGCTCTTTTTTGGGCCAAAGAACAAAATATCAAACGTGACCAAAAATTAGTGAATACGATTTTGAGATATATCACCTTGTACTTTGGGAGAGGTGATATTTTGATCAGCAGAAAAACTGACATTTTCGTGAATATCTCCAAGTAGCTTTACTCTAGTTCGACAAGATTTTGTCACAAGTTTGGAGCAACAGCGAAACAAATGAAAGCCCTATAGTTTTGGCATATCACTACCAGTTGAATAAAAACTAATCGCGGAAAGTAGCGGCCTTGTCGTTTTCTGCTCTGTCAATCCTATAGCAACTGAGCACAGCTGTAAAACCTATTTATACTTATCTGAAGCGATCAATGAGTCATGCCTTTTAGGTAGAACGATCCGCACGATCACGTAGCACAAGTAACGAGCCCCGCCTCGGAGAATTTTAGACGCGATTTGCAGTTTTTATACAGCTATCTCAAAAAAAGGTTGACGGGGCGAAGCGGCGAATGGCGATTGCACGACCAAAAGGAACTGTGGAGCAATAAGAATTTCTTCATATTCATTTCTTAAATACTTGAACAAACCTAAACAATGCTTGCACCATTCAGTGAAGATCTTTAGCAGGAATTGTTTAGGTATTTAGAAATGAATGTGAAGAAATTCTTATTGCTCCACAGTTCCTTTCGGTTGTGCAATCGCCAGACACCGACCGCCGTTCGCCGTTCGCCGTTCGCCGTTCGCCGTTCGCCGTTCGCCGTTCGCCGTCAACCTTTTTTAAATAGCTGTATAACAATTAGAATATAAATGACAAGGAAACAAATTTTGTACCTCTTTAAACAGCAGATAAACTATCCACAATTTGTCTATTTGCTATTTCATTTTCATATCACATGAGATATAAATAATTCCTCTTCCTAAGAGAATAGAATTCAGCAACATAAGTTCTACTTTGCGGTCCTCAGTAGATCTTTAATACTCTAGTGCGTTCATCCTTATCTCTAGAATAAAGCAACAAGACTATTACGTTCAAGCAAAGATCATATACGTTTGTCTGTTCCAGCATATAACATTAACAGCAGCGGCGCTCGACCATTTTCCATTTGTGCTCCAAGACTGTGGAATGTTATTCCACTGGAGATACGTGATGCACCATCCGGTGAAATTTTTAAGAACAAACTTAAAACCTTTTATTTTGAATTAACTTCGAACATTTGGTATTGTGTAGTACATGGAACGACTGCGTTACATAAACAAATGAATATTTTTTTCCCAAAATACATACTGATTTAGCTTTTCAGTTCCTTTCTTTTCTTATGTACATATATTTATTCTCTTTCTAATTTGTAAGTGCATTGAGATTTACATGGAATGCGATTAAGAAACGAATTAGTATTATTATTGTTATTATTATTTAATTATTATAGAATGAACAGAGCAACATACCTTATCAATACATGTACTTACTGATACACAAGAGGTGTAAGATGTGGTAACTCTCCCTTGTGTCAGCGATGCGTTTGCCCGGGAGTGTTATAACCGAGTTAACTCATCTTCAATTCTTTTATGGAGAATCCGGACAACTGATTAAAATAAAGGAAATCGAGGAACATGATGTGCGCTCTCTCGTTTGTCGAATAAGAAAAACCAATTGTCTGATCACGTCAGGAGTAATATTCAATTAATTTAACAAAGCCTTTAATGATTTAAAAGCATTTTGACTGGCACTTAATCCAACTGTACACAACAACAGCAAAAAAGGATTTATTTATTTCATTATTTGAGCAGCTAGTGCCGTTGTCTTTCAGTCCGATTCTAGTAGAGCGTTTATTTTGTACACGGTTCTTTTTCGGTTTGGGGTGATTTCTACCTGACGGCTAAACAACCGTGATAAAAGTTGACGTTCCCAACATTTTCCCTGTCAAAATGACCTTCAAAATTCCTTCAACCTGTTTCCTACACTTCGGGATAGCATTGGTTTTTGTACATCATACCTTTTAAATAGCTTAACGCTTCCTTAATATGGATTTGCCGATGCCCATGATACTTAATAAAGTCATACAAAGCATTAACAAGCCGTCGGCTTCTTAAAACTATTTACTTTAGGACGACGGCAGTGGGAGTCGAGAATGCAAGGTATTTGATCGGAGGATTTACGAAGAGACCATGCGCAGTATACACAAACTTTTCCTTTGGGCCACTCATACAAAAATACCCTTCTAAGGATTTAGTAAAAAGGCGATTAGAAACTTTTGGAAGATCGAAAACACAGCCTAAAGATCAAAGGACAACTCTGCTCTTGTGAGCTGTTATATATAAAGTTATTTTATTTTAGTGTTTTTTATAGAAAAAGGGGAGTGCAAATGATCCAGTTTCTACTAGTGTTATAACTATGAGATTAGAGAAAAAAAGCTCTCCTTCATCTAGTGTTAAATCCTTATTAGATATAGTGTTTTTAATATGCAATGCGCAATTCTGTTGTTTTTTTCTTTCGTTTTTTTTATGCAATCGTCAACTCAGCTGAAAACGCAATCACGTCGGTACAACTAACAGAGACAAGTCTGTCGAATAACTTTGCAAAAACGTGACCTACTTCATTAAATCTTCACGGTTGCTCACGATTTGCTCTTATTTGAACAAATTCAGATTCAAGAATCATTGAGCCTTACGGAAAAAAAGTATGGTTCTACGTGGGTAGACAATGCTTAATGTTCTTTTATACAACGTGCACTTTCCGAGGAGTACAATTTGAAGTTACACGTGCGCGCGCAGATAATTTACAATATTTTTGCACAGAATGTTCTAAAAAAAAAACATTTCTAGCTTTCTCATTTGTCGTATAACAAAATATTTTAGCTTAAAAACTAGATGTAGTTCAATTTATGTTTGTTTTCTTTCTATTTTTTGAGGGAAAAAAATATCAACGCTATGTCATACTTGAATTTGAATTATGGACAAGATAGTTTAACAAATGACATCACATTTCTTTACAGAAATAAGGGAGTTTTTGTGTTTGCTATTCGTGCTATTATTATATGTAACCACTGATTATTTGCATCCTGAATAAGCCACTATTTACACCTCTTTCCAAAAACGTTTTCACAGCCAAAAGCAACAAGTGACAAGACCGAGACCAAAAGCAAACGTCTGTGGTCAGGATATTAGCTGAGTTTTCGGACACACATTTGATCTTAGGAAGCATAGCGGCCTGCCATTGTAAAAAGACTAAAATGACCGAATCTAAGCGTCTGCTTAGGTCTTTTTAATTTCAAGACCGAGGGCAAAGTTTTTCAGCCCAAAGCCGGTAAGAACTAACGTGTATATTTTTTTTCAATAAGGATTCAAGCCCAAGATGTTTTCTTTCTGGTTAGCCGGAGCGAGCGTCCCATAACCCAAGTCCGTATCGTCTCGTTTAAAGACTTGAGAATTAACCAATCCGCGGTCATGATTCACTGAGACACTTCGTATTGTACAGGATTAATTGTGTTGAGCAAATCCAGATAGGTTAAAAAGTTCTTTACGGGATTACATTTATGAGTCCTTTTTAGATACTAAAATTGCAGCCGAGTTTGCACTTTGAACTTACTCTCGCATTAGTGAATCTCTAACAAATGTATCCTATCCATTAGTGATCACTTATTTACTTTACAAGCCTCTATTACTAAAGCAAACAGGATCGTGTCATTAGGTTGTGATAGCAAAGCAACTTTTTCAATCTTCTAAATCAAATATTTCAGCTAATTTCAAACAGCAAAAAAAAAAAAAAAAAAGACTATCTTATTTCTTGGTTTCCTGAAGTCTTTGTCAGATCTTTCTTCATTCAAGATGCTTTCTTGCTTTCATCTATTCAGTTATTTAATCTCTCTGTCAGTTTTTCTTTTCTTTTCCCTTTCATTCATCCATCCATCCATCCGTCCATCCATCCATCCGTCCGTCCGTCCATCCATTTATTCCGGCATTCATTTATTCATTCATTTGAACATTCTATATTTCTTACTGCCCTCCTTCCTTTCTTTTTTTCCCACAGCTCTTTCTTTCTTTGTGTCTTCTTTACTTTTTAATTCCTTTCTTTCTTTCGATTCTTTCCTTCCTTCCTTTTCTTCCTTCTTTGTTTGTTTGGTTGGTTGGTTCATCTTTCTTTCTTAATTTGTTTAATGCTTCTTTCTGTCTCTCTCTCTCCCCCTTTTTTGCCCCCTTTTTGGTGGGCTCACCATTTTATTCCCTTTCAGTTTTTAAACTATGAACAATTACTTTAAGCTCTCTTTGTCTTTTTTTACTTTCGTTGCCCTAAAAGCTTTTTAACCTTCTTATTTGTCTCTAGTCTAGTCCATGAAGTAGATTACAATGGCTATAAAAACCTCTTATGTGTCAACGCGACAAGAAGAAATAAAAGAAGAGAAAAAAAACTAATTCCAAAAGAAGAATAAAGTGACCTAAATTAATATTTTAACTGTTTTCTGTATGGCACGTCGAACAATTATCCTACCTACCTAGTTATGCGAAGTGGAACTTTCTGTTTAGTAATTTGAACTATTTTTTTTACTAATTAGTCATAGCTCTTGCTCATGAAACATGACAAAAGTAAAATAGCTAGGAACAAAAAATGTCACTATTGCTGACAACGACTTCCAAAATTTGTCTCAAAGTAAACAATCGAAACATCATTAGCAAAAACTAATGCTTTGTGCACTTTAGAGCGTAAATGTTGACTTTATGCTTTCTCAAGCTACTTATCAATATAAATATACTTTTTTCACGACTTATTTTGGGTCTTTCAACGAGTGAAAGTTGCTATAGAGTGAAGCTCTCTTGATATCGAAAATCTTGTGTGACAGTGCCCTTAAAACATCAAATAGCGTTATTTCCGAGAAGAAAAATTGCATTGAAGTCATCGGATGTCATGAACTAGCTAAAAGCCTAAAGTTAGATTGATAAGTGTTTATATTACCTCTGCAATGCTGCGTACTGTACGTTTGTAGAATTGGAATGGTATGTCACCTGAACGCACGAATCGCGTAGCTTCCCATCGAGGGTTCTAAAGGGCGAGTGCCAATCGCATTTCCTAGCTAAATATTTTTACAAAACCCGCTTCCCAGCGTCCAAATCCCAAACATTTTCCCCGTTTTGTTGTTTTTCTCCCATTTCCAGGGGCCTAAATCCCATTTTCCCATTGCAAAAATAGGCAAATCCAAGTTCCTATTTGCGCACTCCTTCAGGAACCTCTTCACCCGACATGAACAACTCTTGCAGAGCTAAAAACCTTGATCCCTGTAGTTTGGTTTAGTAAGTTTGATAAATGGCGCCAAAGATGCAATGAAGCCAGTGACGATGTAGCTTTCAAATGTTTTACATAGCTAGTCCTAGAATCTATTGTTAGTTATTCTGACAGAGCTGACACTACAAGCGAATACATAGAATTGTTTTTACATATATTGCAATTTTAACTCAATCCTCTTAAAAAAAGAAGCGAAGCATAAGATGGCAAAATTCTTGAAGATCCTTCAGCCACTCAATAGGTCGGGCTTCTCTTAAATGATTGGCATTCTTAATTGAACTACGTAGGCTATAATAAATGAATGTTGAACAAGGTGCATATCGTCGCTTCCATCTACCCGTGAACAGTTGTGACAAAAACATGTTCTGTCATACTGTTAAACTTCAAAGTTTTAGCCGCCAAACTTCAGTGTTTCGACCGTTAAAATTTAAAGTTTGGACCATCAAACTCGAAAGTTTCTACTGCCTATTTTCCCAGTTCCACGATTATTCCGAAAAGTTGCTGCC
>JAAAQI020037899.1:1889-18608 GCA_011800005.2 Stichodactyla mertensii | reverse complement strand
TAATGGTGATGTACATTTGATGGTAGTAATGGTGACAGAGGTGACAGTGGTAGTAATGGTGGTGTACATTTGATGGTAGTAATGGTGACAGTGGTAGTAATAATAATGTACATTTGATGGTAGTAATGGTGACAGAGGTGACAGTGGTAGTAATGGTGGCAATCGTACTGACAGGTGATGGTAGTAATGGTAGTGATCGTAGTGGGTAAAGGTGTAAAAGTGATAGCAGAAAAGGCAATGATGTGGCATTCGTGGTAGTTGTGTCGTTTCGTTAGTGATAGTTCAGTTAGTGAGTGAGTTTACACGGCGGAGGCGTGGGCAGTCGTTGACACATCGCTTTTGTGGAAAATCCCAAATTTATCCCTTCCTATAGGCGAAATGCCACATATTTGCTCAGTTCAGTTTTATGAGAATCATAAGGCAAATTTAGTTTGATTTTGAAATTAGTCCCGGCATTTTCGAAGCCACTCTGTGCTCCGTCTAGCCGATAGCCGATAGCCGGGATCTTGTTTATGTCTACACTAGTTTGTTTGTCGAGGTTCAGACAAGTGTTTCGATGGATTATAAGCATGTAACTCTTAAGGTAGTTCCGGACCGTTGCTACTGCGCATCCCCCGCGCGCGCTTTTATTAAAGAATAATGCTTTTAACGTTGGGAGTCTGGGCACTAGTGTGCCAACAATTGTAAAGCGTAGAAACTCTAGTTTTAGCGCAGAACAATAACATTTTATCAACCAAACTTTCGAAAAAGATTTATAAAAAACTATCGTGTACCGCGCAAAGTAGGTGCTTATTCTCAATTTTTTTAAATTTAAAGAATTTTATCTATCTAAAAGGCCAGCGAGAATATCGCTAAAATTGGGTTGTATTTGGGGTTCATTTTCGAATACTTTTCTCTTTTGTTGTTCTCTAATTTGAAATAATACGGTGACCCCCTGTTTTCTTCTTTTATTTAAGGTTTCTATTGAATGTCTATTGACGAGATCATCGTCAATTTTCCACATTGTTACAACTCTGTATGTATTTAGAGGCTCTTAGCTGCGTAGATTTTTGCTTCTAGAATTTACTTTTAACCATATTTACACTCACTTGAAACATTTTTATTAAACAAAATGCTAGAATAACCTTTCGGCTATTACTGGGAATTGTTTTGCTTTTGGTCACTGAAACTGAAATTTGGGTGATATATTAGAAATAAATGTAAAGTGAATGCGTTCGGTGTATATATAGATAGAGAGAATAAAGAGAAAAAATAACATTAAGCCCCTGGCGGGAACCGAACCCCACGTCTTCGGTTTACTAGTCCGATGTGTTAACCACTACACCACAAGGACCAACCACACTAGAAGCGCAGCCGGACAATGTAATGTATGTGGCAACCGTAGGGGATCCCAGGGCGTTATTTCTTTATTCTCTCTATCTATATATACACCGAACGCATTCACTTTACATATATTACCATTAGATAACTGTCCTGTTTGTCATCTCCTTTCCAGCATCCCTTGCCATCTTTAACCACGTTCAGACGGCCATGAATGGCTTGTTCATTAGCTTTTTGTTTCGATGCCGTTATTTGAGCATCATGAATAACTCCGCTTTCCATTCCAAGAGCAGCATTACACGTTCCTGGTCAGAAGCAAGGTAATACCGTAGTTAGTTTATATGAGTGACATGAGTGGGCGGATACCACATGTGAGTAGAGTTTGTTAGATGTGTTGTTCTCTCCCTTGCCACGAGGGCTTTTCTTCGCGTTCTCTGGTTTTCCTCCCTCCGTAAAATCAACATGCGAGTTGAGTATTGTGTGCTGTAATATTGAATGTAGTGGTAGTGTGTGTGAAGCGGAACGGAAGAGCCCCTCACCGGGAGTGGTTGTAAAACCAGCTGATATAGTTTTCAAGATATAACATCTAGTATGTTGGACACCTCTGTCAAAACTGGTTTTTTTTTTTTTTTTGAAATATGAAATATCAGGATTTCTTCTCCAAGAGATCAGAAGCACACACCAGTCTATGATTTTAAAATGCGGGAAAAGGTGGGGATGCTAGAGGGAAATTTTGAAAATGACTAGTAATTTTACCCCTGAGAGGTACCAAAAAATCAACCAATATGGCATTTTTTTTAAACAAGCATAACCCACGGGATTTAGGGAGTGCAGTGGGGTGCGCCGCCCCCCCTTCCCCTTGAGACGAGCTATTAAAATTATTGGGGCTCGAGTCCCGAACATAAATGGTACACACCCCTCAAAAATTCCTGGATCCGCCCCTGTGACCCTACATTGTATCGGATAATTCTTTTGCTGGTCGTTCTAGATTTCAATCTCTAAAAGTAGCCGCATCTGAGGGCGAATTAGGAGGGTGTTGGGGATGTACACCCCTTCTCCCCACGGACGAAGTGCTATTCCGTATTCATCCATTTATATGGGTCTCAATGTGATTAACCATCAGCCGTCAAATGGTCAAAAACATAACCGCCAAGCGCCAAATGAAAGAAATATTAACCGTCAAGCGTCAAAAAACGTCAAACCTAGAGAGACAATCTTGGACTTTATTGCCAAATGCCCGTTTTTACACGGAATAAGGTGAACTTTTCTAGTAGATTTTCTTACTGTATGTTCGAAATTTGCTGGACAGAGGTCAACGGCCTAAATGAAATAGCATATCAATGGTGATTAGATGTTATTTGAATAATGGACCCATCTAAGGGACTGTGCAATAATTAGCAGGATGGGGGTTCTAAAATGGGTATAATAGGCTTTAAAAATAAATTAACCCCCCCCTCTCCAAAAGCTGAAATACCTTCCTACCCCCCTTGATGAAACTGAAAAGTGATATGTAAACTCCCCCCCACCCCTCCTAAGCACAATGAGGTGTTATACGCTTCAATTTTCATCAACATCAATATCCAGGCGGAAAAAGGAAAGCGATCGCAAGGCCCGAAAAAGAAAGCAACAAGCTGTAAAACAGAGGAAAAGCAGAGCCTGTAGCATTTTTAGGTCACTTGGTGGGACACCGATACATGGGGAATACGATCCTCTCTTTTACGGTGTACGCTAGACAAGTGATGGGATAGATTGTGAGGACATCTCAATTTTTACGTCCCTCACTGATCAAGCATGCTTGAGGAACTTGTTGAAAAGTAAACTGCTTTCGTGGTGAAGCTGAGATGGTGGTACAGGAGTGGCTGTCGTCTTAAATTAGACGAAACATTAATTACGAAAGATTATCACTAAATGCAAAGAATCGAGAGGATTTAAAAAAATAAAATCCACATTAACGTTTTTCAAATTGACCTCCATTTTGTGTTTGCTATCTCAGCTGCCCGGCCCAAGACTTTAATGGTCTTAATGTGGTGTAATCCATTAGTCTTTTATACGTACTGTTAATAGATCCCTGTTAATATGCTATGTGTTAATAAACCCTTGTTATCATTATATTCATCGCTGAATTAGAGAACACTCCCTTTTTTATCAAGAAATTAAGATATTTACACGTTGCCCCCCCCCCAAAAAAAAATAAATAAATAAAAAAAATTAGAAACCCCCTCCTGCTAATTATTGCACAGTCCCTAAAGTAAAACAACACCGAATGGGAAATATGGTCTGATTATTATTAACAATTATACTTACTAATTAACAAGCAAGGACTGATACTAGAGCGGATTTCGGATGAGTGGGAAACGGTAAAGCGAATTTATAGCCGTACCGATGCCGTACCGTACTTTACCGAAACGATAACTATGCGCTGTGATTGGATAATTCACACGAAAACAATGGGAAGCCATTTCAGTGTTAGGTATACCGTGCCGCGCACGTGCTGTCAGTCAGGGGCCGGTTGTTCAAAGCCTGATTAGTTCTAATTCTGGGTTAACTCTATGGGTTTTATTAAGAGTTAACCCAGGATTACCACTAATCGGGCTTTGAACAACCGGGCCCAGTACCGTAAATTTCCCACTTATAACGAAAACCGCTCTAAAATTAATCATTAATCATCAGGGTCACCGTCAAAATCTCAATTTAACCGTCAACAGTAAAACAGTTTTTTTTCCCCATCAAACCGTCCAAGCTACACCCCTACTGAGACCTTGTATTATGTGCCCTGTGCCTCTTTCACTCGCGAATACCACAGATGCACCCACCCCTAGAAGAAATCCTGGATCCGGCCCTGAGCATACACGGTTGACGGACAATTACTGTTGGAGTTAATAAGCAATTATTGGATGAAGTGGATAATACACACTCTCGAGGTCTTGATAATTTACGATATCAATCGAAAACATGCAAATATCATGAATTAGCTGTAGGCTCTTGGCCAATAAGAATCGAGATAGTGGGTAAAACATATAACAAAAATTAGTTACTGCCATACCTTTTCCACAGCCATGTATCTCAACGGCGAGTCTACAGTTTGTTTGAGAGGTAACAAATCGTATCTTAGATGTAAATATAGATGAGGTAAAAACGTATCGTGTGACTTGATTAGTAGGAACATCAAATGCCTAAAATTAAAAAAAAAAAAATAATAATAATAATAATAATAAAGAGAAGAGTTACCACGGTTAATTTCTCAAAAGTTTGACCTAGCAAGGTTACGACGTTCGTTGGGATATTCTGTAGTATGTTACGAAGTTTGCAAGTTAGTTGGCAATAGACCTTTCCCAAACTCCTCTTTCCGAAATTCGACGAACGACTGGAAGCGATCTAGTCCCGCAGAGAATTGTGGGGCTGAATTTGGGGACAAGATAAAAAGGTGCTGCCATCTAGCATTGGATTCTGGGATTGATTTTGCGGACGGAAAATAGTTCGTGTCCAGCCTTTCTTTGAATTTCGAAATGGCGAATTCACTTGGATGACCACGAAACAATGGTTCCAAGTCGAGACTGAACTTGATTCTTTTGTTTCTCAAGGCTAACCTCGACTTGAAACCATTGTTTCGTGATCATCCAAGCGAATTCAGGAAAGATCTATTAGCCAGCCTACTTGCGACAAAACAAAGTTTCCAACTTGCCTTGCACGAAAGTTCAGAACTTCAGAGCTTCTTTAGTATGCGTATAATATGAAGTGCAAAATGATTATATTGGAACTCTAATGAAATCTTAAAACCGTTCAATATTAAATTTTACTTGTCATTTTAAAAACTCTTCTTCGACAGTAAAGATTTTCGCCAAGTAAGGTTTTCTTGACAAATCAAAGTCAAAAAAGTCAAATCAAAGTTTTTTTATTTTCAAGTAATGTTTCATGGAAACCCGTCTAGTCCGAATTGGAGGCTTTGGAACGACTTCAAATCCTCATTAATTATTCGGGAGGGATCTATTCATTAAATGATGACGGCTTTTTTGGCTTAAAATAAGAAACACAATTTTTGCATATGCGTGAACGTCATATTTCTCCCTGTTTATGCATCCCACACGGAAAATCGTGACCAAAAAATAGAGAACCCTTCGCATCAGAACCAAACTTGTTCGGTGCATGCCGGTGAAGTGCTTAAAGGCTCTGATTGGTAATGGGGTTCCTTGATCAGAGATATCAATCCATATCATCTTCAGCGACCCGTGAGTGCCATGGCACTGGGCATCAGGCTCATTGTACTCCTCGGCCAATTGCAGTGCTGTTCCAGTGTCCATGGACTTGAAATATTATTATTTCAAGTACAAGGACATTGTAAAGGATTTCCAGTTAGCTTAGGAGTACTTTCCGGGGTTTCAAGGTTCATCACGTGGACTGTATCTAAGCATGTGGTTGTCTAGTTACGTCGTGAATAATTAATGAGGATTGAAGGGCTTTTCAAGTCCACTTGAAAATGAATTCTATATTCCGTGACTTTTCAAGGACTTTAAGGACTTGCACGGACCCTGATTTTCAAAGGTCTAATATGAGTGAATGAGTTGCATAAAGGAACACTCCACCTTAGGACTAGCACCCTCGCTATAGGACTGCATCATTCCAGAAGGATCTTGATACTTGACGTTTAATGAACTGCAATCTTGTGCGCGGATAGTAAAGCCTGTGACCATAGATATTGTATTCAACTGGACTTCTAAATGAGGAGATATTGGTGTCATGGTACTTGAATTCAGCCTTGCGTTGGATGCAGAAAAGCCACTAGCCTCTGATGTTATGTGACTGTCAGGAATAGTTCCACTGTCCATACCAAGACCGCCAGAACATTCTGAACAAATGTATTTAAAAAAAATGAAGGTTAAAAGACGTCTCCGTCCCCCACCACCACCGCCACCGCCACCACCACTGCCAAATAGCGACAGTCACAGTCACATCCACGGTTACAGCCACAGCCAAAGTCACAGGTACCACCTCGGTCATGGTTACAGTCACAGGCAAAGTCACAAGCATTGTCACTGTCATGAACGTTCGTAGCCACAGTCACAGGAACAGTCATAGTCACAGTCACATACTCATAAACAGTCATAGTCACAGTCACATACTCATAAACAGTCATAGTCACAGTCACATAGTCATGCACAGCCACAGTCACAGTCACAATCACAGAAACTGTGTCAGAGTGAGAGCTTTTTGATAGTTGAAATATAACTGTTTCAATTCTGATAGCTATGAGTATTAGGATGTTTTACCCATATAGAAGACTTCCATATCGGATAAAGCAAACGTTTCGCTGCCGGCAAGAAGGTTTTTGGCATCATTTGATCTCGTCTGATAGTTAGCTGGTAATTGGTAACTTGTTCCAAGTTCGCTACAATTTGAAGCACCGTCTTGGTTAGGATTATTCCCAATTCTTAGATCATTATTACCGAAAGAAGGACCGAGTGATGATTCACTGTTGATGGCTTTCGCTTTATCTTTCAAACGTAACAGCGGTAGAGATTTGTTATCGGCGTTCTTTAATGAAAATAAGAACCCTTGATCGGCATATCTTGAAGAGTCTAGAAAAAGGAATAATGATAAATACACAACCTTACGCGACGCGCGCGTTTTGAACTTTTTACTTACTTATGTATCACTGTCAGCAATATATAATTTAGTAAAAATTGGTTTTCACTAAAGAGAGGGAGAGGGCCGGGGTGAAAAACGACAAAAAAAAGACGAGTTAGAATCAAGTGCAGGTTCATTGTCGTCGTTTTCTTGGTTCACCTGTGGCAAGCAAAATGAGAATTTCGTCCCAAAGAATCTCATACACGACTTCCTCGTACAGAATGTTTGTTATTTTTGTTTGATCATGAAGTTAAAATAAGTCCATTTTAAACGATCTGTACTGTGCGTTTTATGTCATTTTAAATTAGAAACTTTCCGCACATTTGAAGTGTTCCATCGTTGTCGTAGCAACGTCTTGCGTCACATTTCTATTTTCATTCCAATCTTTACTCTATGGTCTTTAGTCTTCCTGGTCAACTTACTTTTATATATTAGCCATATAAAGTTTTTTGATGGTGTAATACAACTCTTTCAAAAAAGGTTGTTCTCGCCAAACGAGATAGGCGATAGGCGATAGGCGATAGGTCATACCAGAACTATCTTATGAACAAATAATGCAAATGACAGTGACTAAAAGTGCTAAAAATGGTTTCTTTTGGCAGCCAGCAGCACTGAATGTTTCAGTATATTTAATCTAACGACAGAATATATCATTGTTATATTTACGCACACCCAGATCTTGGAATGACCCGTATCTCCTATCGCCTATGTCGCTTGGCGATGACAACCTTTTTTGAAATACAGGTGTATGTCACTTGCCGTTCAAACCTTCTTGATATGTTAATGTAAAAGACCTATTATTTGAGTAATAAGATCTATATATTTACAAAATGATCAAGAAGCTACCCCTGGCCAGATAAACCAATCAAAAAGAACATGTGGCTCATCCTTACCACCCCAATCTGCAGACGTAAAGCCTCCAAATATGGCATCATTACGGACTTTGAACAGCGAGACAGTCGGACCTTTTCCATCACATCTTGTGTGGAAGTCCGTCATATTCCATCCATGATGCTTCGAATTAAAGCAGCTTATCCACCTGACGTTGCTTGGAGTTACATTCGCAAGGTGTCCTGATAGTATTTTATGGTACTCTACGTTGTCATCAAGGATATCGGACATAAAACCTAAACATATTCATAATAAACTTAATTGCTTCCTACGTATGAAATTTTATTGAACAAAAATGTTAGATTAGGTGAGGCGGCTGACCACACAAGACATGCTGCACTAACGTGGAAGGGTGGATTTCTGGGTATTACTTTGACGGATTGTCAAAATATTAGAAAGTAAATGTAATGAACAACCTAGAAAGAAAATGAAAATCTGAACCCTTGCGTTCTTTTCGTTTCGCTGGCGTAACTTCTCTTTTCCTATTTCCCATTCTAATTTATTCTAATTTGCTAGAAATTGTCAGTTTGTCAGTCACTAGCTTGACAAGAAACTTCTGATTCTACCTGACAGGAATGGAACCCGTGACCTTCCGGATACCATCCGAATGCTCTTATCTCTTAGCTACAGAAAGACTCATATGATAATGTAAAGGCTCGAACGCAAGATGCGACATTGCCTGCGACGTAGCTTGCAACGGGGAAATCGCACCGTGTGTCCACCCGTGCAAATGGTACGCGCGACGGTCGAAGTAGAAACGAGTTCTACTTTTGCGACGTCGCTCGAGGGCAACAGTTGCACGGGTGGACACACGGTGCGATTTCTCCATTGCAAGCTACGTCACAGGCAATGTCGCATCTTGCGTTCTGCACCCTTAGCGTTATTCGTTTCGATTCGTTAGCCAAAAAATCTTAACTCTTTCTTTCTTTAGGAATTATTGGTGGCCCTCACTAGCTTATTTCGCGAACTTCTCTTTAATAATAATAAGAAGAAGAAGAAGGAGGAGTAGGAGGAGGAGGAGGAGGAGGAGGAGGAGGACGACAACGACAACAACAACAACAACAACTTTATTTAAGTATTTATTTCATTATTTAGTTTATACAACTAATTGGGGATACTAAAGAAAACCATGCGATAGAGTGGAAAAAAGAGAAATGTTTTAATTTTCTTACCTTTGTATCTCATCCAGAACTGGACACCAACGGCTGTACTACCATTGCAGTCGGATGAACTCATCGTTTTTATGCAAGCGCCAGAGTTTATTCCAGCTGAAACATAACTATATTTTTCTACGGTGGCGACGCCGTGCTTCATGTGGGTTCCAAAGCGCTCTATCCATGCGCTTCCACCGTATATAGCAGGATCGCCATCAGTAATGTTATCTGTTATCAGCCGTGCCATCACGTCCACATCTTTGGAATACAAGAAAAATACATTATGAGTCAGTATAGACCTCTTTACTTCGGACGAAATGTTTCCCCATTTCAGACCACGTGTCATCCTCTCGGGAATAAGATTCTTTCTTTAAATTCCATGCATATTAACGTATCTTCTCAAGCGCTTCTGAGAAACAAAGAAACAATATGAAAGAGAATGACACGTGATCTGAAATGGGGAAACATTTCGCCGAAAGTAAAGAGGTCCATTTCAGTTCGCCCATTGGTTTTCCCTCGTGCTACAGTGATAATTTTTCCGTTCCACGCTATTTCGAGCAGAATTTTTGTTATTCAGTCTTTTGCACCTGGGGAGATGCGCATTCATTAGGAATATCACTGGCTGGCTAACCATTTTCGAATTCTGACTTTCACAGTTTATATTTGTGAGAGACAAGCCCGTCACTAATCCTTTGACAATAGTAATAGGCCTTTACACTGACAGGTCACATGACCAGATCACCGTTAAATCCAGTAATAACATTAAAATATAAAATTGAATATGTCGAGACTCCACAGGAGTTTGGACTTTGGACTTTAAGTCTTAAGAGGGCGATATAAAATTACCTAGGTCTGACTTGCTAATACATGATCCAGTATGCTGTACTGCACTGAGGCATTGCTTGCCTATAACCCGTCAGCCGACTATTTGGTACAGAGCCCCTTTAGCAGTGGTGTCAAACACAGTAGCAAGTACTGAGGAAGTCCCTTGGCCTACAGGTGTAGGCCAAGGGACCAGCCCATAACCATATCCCACCAACGGCATTATGCATGCGCGGTTTTGCTAAATAATCTTCACTGATCACAGTATCATTCCACTGTAGTTCTTGGGGCATGTGCCCACTTCAACAAATTTTTGATAACTGTATGACGCCTGTATGACGCCTGTATGAAGCCTGTATGGGCTTCAATAATACTCCAGTTTCGAGTTCTCCGTTAGACAGGGTTAACCGTTTCAGTGAAGGTCCGTGGAATTTCAAAGTGTTTGTATTGTTAAAGTCGTGCATTCCTCAATCTATCTTTGTTATTTATGCATATTTTAACATTGAAATGAGGCTAACCCTGTAGAAATGAGCCGGTCTGTAATCAAGAAACACAGCGTATTCGGCGAATTCGAAAAAGGTCTATTCAGATAATAATTATCACTACAATTATACAGAATTAAAGATAATTTACGATTTAGCTCTAAGAATACTGTTGTACACATTTAATATTAAAATCTAAACATATTGTCGATATTTCTAATCTCCTTATAATACCACTCCAATGGGATACTGCTGTGTATCAAAAGGTGAATGTACCAATCAGGATGCTCCTCACGCGCAAAGAAAATGTAATTTCAAAATTCTTTCCATTTTTTAGAGAGAAAGCGGTCGAGTATACACTCGAAAAAATTTCTAGGATGGGTTTTTAATCAATATTTTTATCTTAAAAGACAGTTTTGTGCTCTACAAAAAAGTATCGAAAAAGCTTAAACGGTTTTGACGTTAGCGTGCGCGAGCGTGCATAGGTAGCCAGCCAATCAGCGCTTGCTTTATATCTTTAACAATTAGACTACAAGTTCGAGTTTCCATCGGCTGATAGTTGACGAGGGCGAAGCCCGAGTCAACTATCAAAGCCGAGAGAAAACGAGAACGAGTGGTCTAATTGTTTTAGTAAAAATCTACTAGCATTTTATTGCAAAAGTTACGAACAGTTTTTCTTCAATATCTTCACTCCTAAGTTCTTTAAAACATGTCTCGTGAAAAGCCACCATTTTGAATTTTCTCTACCCACCTTCAACCAAAATTAGAAGGTGACGGGTAGAGTAGCCAATCAGAGCGCGGTATTTGCATTAGAATACTTGTATAGTAGATTTTTACTAATAGCTATTAGTAAAAATCTAGTATTCTCGCTTTGTATCGGCTTTGATAGTTGACTCGGGGTTCGCCCTCGTCAACTACCAGCCGATAGAAAACTCTAACTCGTAGTCTAATTGTTAATTAGAGAAATAATTATTAAGGTACAAATATAAATACCCATAGTATGACGAAACAGGAGACTAATCATTATGATAATAACAATAAATTAAAATATATCATAAATGGGTCGAAAAAAGAGGATCTCTAACGAACACATTTTTGTGGGAATGGATTCTGAAATTTCATGGCGCCGGCATTGGAATAAATTCAATATTTTTGATGCTAAAAACTGTATTATCAATATTTTTTAATGGAAATTATGTTTTTATTCACTTTGTTTGGTTGAAAATTTGAATAATGAGGATAATTCATAATTTATTTGAATAATGGGGATAATGGTGTAATTAGCAATGACTGGAGTCAATTCAAAATATTCGAAAACAGGAAGAAAAAAAAAAAAGACAAACTCTGAAAATTGAAAAAAGGGTGAGAAAATAAGGAAAACATGAACATAGCTATATTACTTCAAAAACTAATCTAGTTTCTAGTTTCTTGGGAAAATTTCACACCTAATTTCAGTGGAAGAGTGGAACATTAAAATACCTTAAAGCACCAGCGCAATATATATAACACGTTTAGATAACTTTCTTCGGTTTTTCCTTATTATTATCCTCATCCGTTTTCTTTTCTTTTTTAAGTTTTCAGTGAATTTACTTTTGTTCCCTTTTTTCACGACACATAATTCCACGAAAAACTTTTTCTGATATTTGTTTTTTGTTTTTAGTCCACATTCATTTGTTTCTAAATTTTACTTAAAAGATTCGTTTTATGCAGATAATAAAATTAGCATTTTCAGATTATTCATCTAAACCGACTATCATTGCGATAAGAATCTTTTGGCAGGTTTGAACGTAATCCCCGAGTACGCAAACGTTCAAGAAGAGCACTAATTCAGGCGTTAAAGTTTAAATAAAGTATCGAAGTTTGAGGAATCCCGAAGTGGAACACGAAATGACGAACGATTAAGTTACATTAACATACCTACATCATGTACTAAAGACTACTACTTACCTGCAGACACACAGCTTACATTCCACAATCCAAAAAATAAGGCCAACTGAAATATAACAAGGAATTCATTGGTAAAAAGCAAACGGCTTTAAATTTGACACCAGAGAGAGAGACAGACTAGAAACAGAGATTATTGACTTACCCTCATGAACATGCATACCATCGCTGGTAATTCTCCTCTGCCTTTTAAGAAACTCCCTTATTTGATATTTCGACAGAATGTCTTCGCGTTGAAAAGATATTTGGGTCTTCAAACTCTTGATCTTTGAATAACCTCGATAAAGAAATATTCCAACTTGTTCTTCGTCACTTTTGTAGACTAGAATATTCCATTTGTCGCTCAACCAGCTGCCTCACGTAACCGTAGAAACCCTGTTTGTCGATCCCCAGTGTTTCTTCTCTTTAATTATTTATGTCGTCATTGGCATAAAAAAAAGCATTTATTTGACACCATTAACTCGCAACTAACTCTAAAAACTTCGGCTTGATCTTCATCCGTTCGAAATTTCCTCCCCTATTTAAAGTTTTCATCAAGTTCTAATTCTTTTCTTTTTCTTTCTGGCAAGAAAAATCCCACATTTTCAGTTAAACAATTTTACTGAAAACAGCTTGAAGTTTCGAAAAGATATTTCTGTAGGTAATTAAGAGGACTTCAAATCGCCAGATCTTTGAAGAGGAAGATTATAGTTCATAACGCAAAGCGCACTGAAAAAAAAGAATAATTCTCTTAGATCGTCGGAAAAAATCTACTTAGGAAAATCGAATCGAAATCCTAAACTCTATACATACATCTTCACACAAGAGTTATCTTTCAATACATCACACTGGATATTTGTTGGGATATGCGCTTGCGAGGATTCGTCACAGAAACTGTTCTGAAACTGAACTGAATCATCTCTAATTTGAAAATTAAAATAGAAGTCGCTTTTCTTTCCCTGAAAACTGGTCGTATTCATGTGACTACAATACTAACGTATACATACAGTACTGATGCATACAAATGTCAATGCCAAAGACAAGTGCTACAATTTGAATGAAAGAACATCCCCGAAAAGACAGGTGGATTACCTATCGCCAATGATGACTAGAAGTGAGTTTTGAGTTTTCGTATTCCATTTTGGTGTTTAGCGGGCTATATAACAAGATTCTTTTAGTATTGCCTCGAGATAGACTACCCTAATAATTGTGTTTTGAGTTATTATTATTATTATTATTATTATTATTATTATTATATTATTATTATTATTATATTATTATTATTATTATTATTATTATCCTGGTATCCGAGAATCTGTGATTCTTGACTCCGACTTCTGACTTTACACTTCTTCAGACAAAACAACTGAGTCCTAAGTTGAAGTAGCTATTAACTCCATACTAAGTAATGGTTGCATTCCTTGCGAGTGGAAAAAGGCACGTGTTACCCCTTTGTTCAAGAACGCCAAAGCCGACGACATGGACAATTATCGACCCATATCAATATTATCAGCAGTTTCAAAAGTTCTGGAAAGAGTAGCTCACACCCAACTGTAGAATTTTCTTAACAACGAGAAGTTACTAAATCCTTATCAACGCGGCTTTCGAAAGGGCCACTCAAAAGTCTTGATATCAACGTTCCACAGTTTTTAAGAAATTATTTTAGTTTCAATTAGGAGGTCATATTTATAGAGTCACAAGAAGAAGCATTTTAAAAAATATATATTTACCACCTGTAAGAACAGAGGCCGCCAAGAAAAGTTTTTATTATAATGGCTGTGTAGTTTTTGTGGCTACTGCTTCTAGTAAGCGGTAGCCACTATGTCATCGCCTTGGAAGAGTGAGTGAGTGTAACAATAGAGTCGAACTTTGCCGATTTTTATCCGAAATTGTCCGATATTTATCGGAGTATCTCCGGAGTTCCGAAGGCAGCTTCATTTGCTACTCGGACAAGACTCGGACCCACTCGGACTTCGCGGCGAAAAAGCGACGACTCCTCCGTGTGCTCAAAACTCTGTCGAGTGATGAAGACACGCGATTGGAAGCTGAGGTCTCTATTTTACAATGAATTTATAGACCTAATCGGCTAACGCAATGTTTTACATTCTTTGACCCATTCAGATCACCTGATCATTCCCCTGAGTGACCTTTCTTTTGTTTGTAATTTACGCACGAAAAACTCTTTGATACAAAAAGAACTCAAACAAAGCCTTAAAATCCCAAATAAATTGAAATGGGAGAAAGAATGTAAGCATTGCGTTAGCCGATTAGGTCTATTCTATCTTGCATCAAGAATCAAGCACAGCTGTCTACGTATTTATGGAATATTTGTTTCTAGAGAATTTGTCACGTTTTTTGACGATTTTTGGGGATTATATGCCAACAGAAATTCACACGACTCAATAGAAGTGTTTGTTTATTCCTCATGGCGGCCGAGTAAAGCTTCTACGTGTTCACCGTTTGGCGATCTTTAACCTCGCGCTCTCAAGGGTCATATTCCCTTCGGGGAGCAAACTGTCTCTTTGTAGAGAGTCAAACTTCCATTCGGGGAGCGAATAATAAACTCCCCAGGAGGCATATAAATCCAGGAATTGGGTCAAAACTCAAGCTGTGCCTGGTTCCAAATGCCCCAATGTCTTTACTTTGAATGAATGTGTAACTCGAGTTGATCCTAAAAAGTCTAAAATACCTCGATGTTTACAAAGTCATAGACATTTTCGATTGTATTCAAAACTAGTAACTCGAAGAGTAAGAGTTGGTCTACAAATATATTACCAGTGCTTTCGATAATCATGTCAATCATCGTAATGCCTTTTTCACTTCTTAACTGTTTTTTTTACAAAACCCAACAGCAGTAGCCACATGCAGTCATTGACTGCGTATTTTGAAAAATTCTTTGAGAAAGTAGCTTCTTAGCTTTCGTAGTAAGTTTTTCGTTTCCTAGTCATATTTTAGAATTTAGTTCTTATATATTTCGTAACTCTGTAGTTTTTATTGTTCTACCAATATCTTTCACATTTTACATTATTAATTTATTGTTATTATTATTACATACTGAAGACTACCCTGCTTGAATAAAAGTTTTTTTTTTGAGATTCTACTATACTAGATCAGTTCCCAACAGTATCTACATGCCCATGACACTCGCTGTCTCTCACAGACACAACATCCAAGTCATTTACATATAGGCAACGCAACATTTGTGGTTTTAACGCTCTTTTCACTAAGACGTGTTCGCAGTTCATTCGTGCCCGTAAAAATAAAGTTTTAAGCAACAGAAAATAAAAAGTTGGAAAGAAATTTCAGTCGTAAAGTAATGTGCAAAATATATGTGAAAAAGAAAATATCAGTTATGTTTATATCAGTTATATCAAAATATTAGTTTTTTTTTCTCCAACTAAACATTCAAAACTCGGAAAAAATAATAAATTATCTAAGCTATAGTTATTGACAGTTAAAATGTGTACAAATAAACCTAAATACAATTTCTATTTCTATTCTCGATTTTCTCCCGTACCTTTCTTAACCTGTAGATGGGACGTTGAAGAACCTTTTTAAGATAAAGTTGAGCGATAACCTGTTGAACTATTTAGGGGATCATCTCCCGTAATTTCCTTAACCTGTATATGGGGAACATTAAAGAATTTGTAGAGCTATTTTGGGGATCGTCTCTCCTACCCTCCTTCTGGGGACATCAAAGTACTTGTTGAGCTTCTTACATAAAAGGAAGGGAATATTGTGTTCCTGTGTTCAACAAGTCTTATGGATATATTGCATGATTGTAAGTTGCGAGAGAGCCAATGGCGCCTTAACATACAGCCTCTAAAGTCTTCCAATGATCAAGGTTCAATCGTTAAGCCTTCGGAGCAAATGAGATAAATGAAAAATGAAAAATGCCATGCATACCTCAACTGTAGACAGGTTGCTCTTGTAAGACGTCCAAGAAGACTGACTGTTAGGGTAGAATCCTGTAGCTTATATGCAGCCCTGTCAGTGATCAAGGTAGTTGTCACAAGCTGATTGGTTAAGGGCACAATCTAACAGTCCAATCAAGATCCTCGTGCCATAATAGAGACGGCGCAAGTTTTTTTGGGGGTGGGGGTGGGGGGGGGGTGGGGAGGTAATGAAAAATAAGGTGCCAGAGCGGGCCGGGGGGGGGGAGGGGGGGGGGGGCGTGTTTTTGGGGGGGGGGGGGGGGGGGGGGGGGGTGGGGAGGTAATGCCAATTTCCCTTAACCATCTTTTAACTGAGCTTTGTTTAAAGGGTTACTATTATACTTGAATTAAAATAATTTTAGTATTCATTAAGAATTTGGGTCTTTTTTGTGTTTAATTAAGTATTCAAGTGGTGAATTTTACTGAAGTCCTCTGGCCAAAAGCGTTTGTATATGTTGGGGGGGGGGGGGGGGGGGGGGGGGGGAACCCCCTGGATCTTCCTTTCCCTTTGCCCCCCCAAAAAAAAATAATGTTAAAAATCGGGTAGAAAAAATTTTTACCCGGCTTTGC
>JAAAQI020037788.1:0-10209 GCA_011800005.2 Stichodactyla mertensii | reverse complement strand
TGATTTGATTTTGACATTTGGTTGCCAAGCAACCATAGGCACAGCTGCATAAATACATGAATAAAGAAAAGGTTGATATAAGCCGTTTCTTGATGCTAATGAGTTGTTGATTTTGATTTTATTAGATCACATCAACTATGTGACTTTTCAGGCACAAACATTTATGAATACTTATGACTTAAATCAAAAGAATAAAATAATTTCTCTAAAATGGTTTAGGTTACTTTAGTAAACTTCTCTATTCATTTGGTTATTGATGCACATTTTTGTTGTGTATTTTATACTTGCATTGAAAGGCTAGATTTTATAAAATATACAAATGCTATTCATCCATTTAGGGTCTTTTTTTCACAAAATTTGCATGTGACTAAATTTAATGAGTTAATGACTTTCATTAAGAAATATATAACTATCAGAACTTACTACTCTTGGAATTTTGGTCAACCAAAGATTTTAAAATTAAAATGGGCTATGTAAATGTGAGATTATAAAGACATGAGGTGTTTTAGAGCCAAACAATAGTTTTATGAGAGTTATAGAAGTTGTCTCTATTTCTACTCAATTTTAAGTGGTTTTACATCTTCCCAAGGGAATCCTGACTTAAAATGTCCAAATACACTAGTGGCTTTATAGATAGGTCTTCTAAGATTCAATTCTCTTACAATGATCCCTGGACGGAGATCAAAATTGTCCTGAACAACCTTTAAGAGTTGATCATCTGTGTATTCACTTGAACCGTAGCTAAACACTGACACAGACAATGGTTCAGCTATTCCAATTGCATATGCAACTTGCACTAATACACGTCTACAGAATCCCGCTGCAACTAATGATTTAGCAATCCATCTTGCGGCATAGGCTCCAGACCTGTCAACCTTGCTGACATCCTTTCCTGAAAATGCGCCACCACCATGTGCACCCCAACCCCCATATGTATCAACAATAATTTTGCGTCCAGTCAAACCAGCATCCCCCAAGGGGCCACCATTCAAGAACTGGCCAGATGGAAGCAGATGAAAAATCGTGTTTTCATCTAAATACTTTTCTGGGATAACTGGTTTAATAATAGTCTCCAAGAAATGATGCCTAATCTCTTCAATACCGACATCAGGAGTGTGTTGGTTGGAAATGAGTACCGTGTGAACGCGTTGTGGTATACAAGCTCCACCCTCTATGTTGTATTCAACTGTGACTTGCGTTTTGCCATCGGGTAGCAACCATGGTAGAATTGATTTTCTCCTACACTTCGATAGCCTAGCACATAAATTATGTGCTAATACAGTTGTCAAAGGCATAAGTTCGGCTGTTTCGTCCGTAGCATAGCCAAACATTAGCCCTTGATCCCCTGCACCCATCTCCTCGTCGCTCTTCCCAACGTGAACAGTATCAGCAATCTCTTTCTCCTGTTCCTGGATTGCCAGCATAACACTGCAAGTTTTGTAATCAAATCCAGTAGACGAGCCCACGTAGCCAATGTCTTTTACGGTGTTCCGTACCACGGATTGATAGTCAACGTGAGCACCTGAAGTTATCTCTCCAAACAACAACACCATTCCGGTCTTTACAGCTGTTTCACATGCAACTTTTGCGTGAGGATCTTGTTTTAGATGAGCATCCAACACAGCATCGGAGATCTGGTCACACATTTTGTCGGGATGCCCCTCACTTACTGATTCAGAGGTGAAAAGAAAGTTATGTCGATCTCCTGTACTGTACGGCCCGGAGACATTCCTAACTGCCAAGACACGAGGTGCTGTTTTGCTCAAGATTCCTCTTCCACAAAACGGTCGAAAGGGCGATTTGTTAGCAAGAAGTCGTAGCGACTGCATTATGTTTTGCAGGTAGCGAAATTTCAGTGCAGGACGCGTTTTCACGAAGAAAACAGAACAGTCACTCACTTAATTTTCTGGTATGAGTAAGTTTGTTGAAGGATGGTGAAATACGAGAGGCTCATATTGTGTTAGACATTTCGGAAGCGTTTCGTAGTATTTCGAAGAATCCAGAAACGTCATTCCGAATGCGCCCGGAAGACTTCGGATGAGTTTCGGTATCATTCGGAGTGTTAAAAGTGAGCAATCCACCCAGACCCCCGCAAAGCGCACCGGTAAATGTTGTGATCGTAATCAGCACAGCGACTAAAGCGAAAAAAATGGAAAGCAAATCTTCTCATGTTGTGGACTCGGATTTTCAATCTTCCTCTACGAACTTATGGCCGATGAAACAGGCCTATTTTCCGGACGCTATAGTGGACGACGAAGACGATGACGAGGAATCAAGGAAGCTCGCTTGGCTGAAAAGTTGGTGGTTCAAGCGGCTAATTCAAGTATGTTCCGTGGTTAGTGTTATTTCGATGTCACTGAACAGTCCAGCCACGTTTGAAAAATTTCCAGAGCTCTTTTATGTCACTCTCGTATTAGACATTGGCGTAGCTGTTGTATTAACAATTGAAATGATCGCTCAGATTCGTAAATTTAGTTTTATAGTTGAAATCCGTGCTTATTTGAAGCGCCGAAATTGCATCTTTAATTTTATTATGGTCATTCTTATCTGGGTGTCAATTATTCTGCAATTTGTTGAACTCTTTAGCGGCGTTAAACCGAAGCCCTACATCAAGTTTTCGATTCCTAGAGCACCAAGGGCTCTTATAATGCTTCGTGTCTTCAAAGTTTTCGTCAACTTTCGTTTAAGCGACGAAGTATCGAGGCGATCGAGAAGACAGATTTGGTCTGTGACAATCTTCTTCATTTACTTCATGACCCTTGCATCAATTATAGGCATACAAATGTTTGGGGCCAAAAATTACTATTGTGTTCGAAATTCTACGGATTTAAATAATGTGACCTACTCTGATCTTCCTTTGCCGGAGGCCAGATGTAGTATGCCAGATGAAGAAGGCTACATTTGCCCGAAAAATTTCAGATGTGCGCGTATTAATTTGAAAGTATTCATGGCCGATCGACAGTACTTTGATCAATTTATTTACAGTATCTTGACAGTCTATGTCAGCGCAACTCAAGAAGGCTGGGTGCTCGTTATGTACCAAATGATGAATGTGGGTTCAAAACTCTTAGTGGCTATTTATTTCGTATTGTTGATATTCTTCATAGCCTGGCTCGTTAAAAACGTGTTTATCGCCGTGGTATCTGAAACATTTGCCGACCTTCGTAGCCAGTACACAATGAGTCGCCGGCAAACTCGCAGACGGCGTTACACTGGGCTATCGTCACTTGTCATAAAAGACCACGGTACGGGCTGGCATCTCGTTTCCGTGGACCACGAAGCAAGCAAAGGGCATGCTCCTTTACCGGTTCGAAGAATAATGAGCTCAGTATTCATGAAATATCTTATCATGCTCTGTGTACTAGTAGATGCATTGATACAGGCTTATAATGGGAAATGGAGACGCCATGCACAGTTTTTCTTTACGATCTTATTTGACATTGAAGCTCTGCTCAAAATATGGTGTTCCGGGTTCCGCCCTTACTTGAACAACTCACGCATGCAATTTATCGAATTTGTGATAGCAGTTGGAAGTACGATATTTGCAATTCCAGTCCTGATGGGGTACCACGCCTTCTCCGTCTTTCACGTTATGCGGGTCATTCGGTTGATTGGAGCTGTGCCTGGTCTTCAAGCCTTCTGTCTCAAGATTTTTGGCACGGGTAAAAAACTTGGCAGTATAATACTCTTCACCTTCTTCTTCGTGATGCTCCTGTCTACCATGAGCATGCAACTTTTCTCCACTCTCAAAGATGGGAACGAGTATTTGTTTGGCACATACATACAATCTTTGCAATCCATGTTCCAGATCTTAACCCAGGAGGGATGGGTGGAAATCATGGAGAAGTCAATGAAGAGTGCTGAGAAATATGGAGCTGCTTTTGTTGCCATTTTTCTTCTCGCCTACCACCTTTTTTCATCACTTATCATCATGAGCGTCTTTGTTGCTGTCATTGTCGATAACCTTGAGGTGGACGAGGACGTGAAGATAATGAAACAACGTAAAATGGGCGAAGATACAAATTACAAGCAGGACAAACTACCCCTGAGGATTCGTATCTACGAGCGCTTCAAGGATGACCCTAGGCTGGTAAGGATGAGTCGCCTGAAATTTGCCTCGGAATTCCCCACCCCAAAGATCCGAGAAAGCTTTATGCGTCGATTTATCAACACAGAAAGTGTTAGTGACTTACCATTGGAATTGTCCAGTGAAGGTGACGAAGGAAGTGCCGTTTCTCGAATGGTCGGAACTCGCCGACCTGGCCTCCATTTACCCGTCGAACTTCTCAACTCCTCCGTTCCAGAAGCAAATCGATCGACGAAGATATTCCGAAAGCAGTCAACAGTCTCGGCTCTAATCAACGATTCAAATCATCGCAGAACATTAGCACAGCTTTCACCCACCGAGATTACACCATATGGTAAAAAGAACACTGGTTTTCGGTCTGCGTCGCGGAGATTTCGCGCCGGTGGTGGGCGTGCTGCTAGGGGACCTGTGACTGAAGCAGACGTGAAACGTGCCATCGAAATGGCTTCCCAAGGAGGCAAGAAACTCCATTCACAGTTAAGCCAAGATGAGGGCCACCGAGGTAAAGACTGGGACATTCAGTCTGTCAGAGAAAAGCGAGAACAAGCTAAAAGCAGAAGAAGATTACAGGAAGAAACTCTCCGTGAAAACCATCCCTTCTTCGACCAGCCGCTTTTCGCGCTGCCTCGTGATTCGTGGTTCCGCAACTTCCTCCAGAGCATTGTCCACGCGAGATACGTCATTCCTCCGGGTTATCGTGATCGCGCAACTCGTAACCGAATGATCTCCATGGAAACCATCCAAAAGAGTCTGGCATCGCAGACCTACCTGGAGTGGATCATGGTATTCATTACACTAGCTTCATGTCTATCAATGATGATGGAAACTCAGGAAGAAAGCACCTTTGACAATACCTGGACAAGCATTTTCGAGCACTTCTTCGTGGTTTCCATGAGCCTTGAACTGGGTGTACGAATCCTTGCTGATGGACTGATTTTCACGCCCAACGCAGTCATACAAAATTTCGGTGGTGTTCTTGATGTGTTCATTTACTTACAAGGTTTGGTCTACGTTTGCTTGCAACCAACTAAAGTGCGCGCCGGATCGGCGGCCCAGATGTTAATGATCTTACGATGCTTGCGCCCGCTCCGCATCATCACTCTAATGCCCAAAATGAAGAAAGTCATCATGGAACTCGTTGGGGGCTATAAGGAAATCCTAAAAGTATCAGCCTTGCAGCTCATTCTTATGTTCAGTTTCGCCATCTATGGTGTCCAAGTATTCTCGGGCAAGCTTGGCCGGTGTAATGATTTTGAAGTAACCGAGAAAGATAAATGCACCGGGTATTTCGACATAAAGCTTGCAACGCCCAGAGAACTAGGAAACTTAGCTGGAGATGTTCCAACAATGGCGGTTCCTCGAGTGTGGAAAAACCCAAGAAACTTCGACTTCGATGACGTTCTGAATGCCTTTCTTGCGTTAGTTGAAGTACTGTCGCTTGAAGGTTGGTTGGAGGTGCGAGATGTGATCGACAGCATCGTAGGACCCCAGTACGGAATATATGTCCACATATACGTGTTATTTGGAAGTATGATCGGCCTTACCCTCTTCGTAGGTGTCGTGGTAACGAATTTCAACGAGCACAAGGGTATTGCTTTATTGACAGTTGACCAAAGGAGATGGCAAGATTTGAAGAAGCGACTCAAGTTGGCCCAACCCCTTCACCTGCCCCCTCGACCTGACGAACCAGGCTTGCAGAAAACTCTCTATGACATAATCCAGTCTGTCTTGTATCGTCGTATAGTCGCAGTAATAGTACTACTGGAGTGTACAACTCTTGCTGTCGGGCAATGGACTACGGTCGAGCCCGCAACACGTGATGGTGTGACGAGTCTAGCAGCTGGATGCACCTTGTTCTTTGTTATTGATGCCATTTTAAAGATTATATCTTATACGTTCGAAGGATATTGGCGAAGTATGAGGAATCGTTTTGACTTGCTGTTGACAAGTCTTGGAATCCTTTGGATCATTCTTAATTTTTCATTAAGTAGGAACGAGAGTCCATACACCGTTGCCCTGATTTTTGGCATGGTGATCATAGTATTTAGATTCCTGACATTATCCGGCAAACACGACACGCTAAAGATGCTGATGTTAACAGTTGTCATGAGTTTGGTCAAGAGCTTCTTTACTATCGCTGTCTTGGTGATTCTAATGATGTGCTACTCGCTCGCAGGGGTCATTCTCTTCGGTTCGGTCAAGTTCGGTGAAGCCATCAACCGTTACGCGAACTTCCAGACCAGCTTCAATGCTATGATTCTTCTCTTTAGAATCACGACTGGAGAAGACTGGAATAAGATAATGCATGACTGCATGATAGACGAGCCGTACTGTACACCAGCAGACGCCGATGAATGCTCGGAAAACAATACCAACTGTTGGCGGACAGATTGTGGAAATCCTGCAGCATCTCTGTCGTATTTCATGTCTTTCTACGTTCTAGTAACATTCGTTTTACTAAACGTCTTTGTAGCCGTCATCATCGAGAATTTTTCTCTGTTCTACGCCAGCGATGAAGACTCCCTTCTTAGTAACACAGATTTACGTGATTTCCAAATGGCTTGGAATCTTGTGGACAAGGGTCGCAGAGGTGTCATGTCGGTGCCTCAAGCCCGATTATTTTTGCGCGTTTACATCTTCTTCAAACAAAACAACATCCTTAAAGGTCGTTTAGGTGTAGACGAAAGGTCAGTGACGTTTAGGCACATGTGCTGTGAGATCGAAAAGCTTCGTAATGGAGGTGACGTTTCCTTTCATGATGTACTGGGCGTGATAGCCTACAGGACAGTAGATATTTCTCGTTGTTTACAGCTAGAGGAACTGCTTGAACGTGAGGAGTTGGAGTACACTATTGATCAAGAAGTTGCCATCCAAACTATAAGAGATTGGTTCATCAAGCTCAGAATGAAGCGCGAGAGAGAGCGCCAGCAAAAAGAGGCCCGCGCAAGCCCCTTGGTGTCAAGTAACGAGAGTCTCAACAACGCAGGCTTGACTGATGAGTCTGATCGTGAAATGCGTGAGCGGGAGCAACGTGATCGGGAACGTGATCGATTCAGCAGCGGCGAAGAAGATGAAGAAAAAGAACAACCAGAGAAAATACCAGCAAGCAGAACCCTTTCTTCACAATCTGCGGGCTTTTTGGCCCCTCCCTCTACGCCTCCACGCCAGAGAAAATTCTCAGGTCCAGATCGAGTAGGCTCGCAGCGGAAGACGTCTACAGTGACATTTCCAACAGAAATAGTGGAGCCACCGCCGGCTCCTCCAGTCGTAAGGACAAGACACAAGCAACCTCCTGTTGAAAACAAGGAGAACTGTGAAGTAAAGGATTGGTGGACCTCACAGATGAAGGAAGACTCGACATTTCCTCCTCCATAGAGCGGTTTTCCAACGAGTAGGAGCTGGTAGGAGCTTACGATTTTATTAAGTCTCCAGGCGGGCGCATTGTCGATAAACATTTTGCCAGCCAAAATTAACAATACCTTTTGCTTGATGAGCCAATCAGATCCCTGGTTGGTATTCTGCATGACAAGGGATCACGTCACGATGCGCCCGCCTACTGTTTCTGTAAGGTTACTGTCAATCTGCTAAATGAAAAATGTCATGAATCTCATAGTACTAGAATACACGGCAGGCAAAGACTGCCCGTCATAATTCATCATCCATAAGTAGGGGACCGGAAGTGACGTCCATAGACCCCTTGCACGTGACGTCACTCGTCTCAACTTTGTCAAAACACTAAATGAAAAAATACACAGAAAACGATTTCAGTTCTTAAGTAAAAAAGAATTCTTGTTTTGAGGTTTCGGAGCAAGGGGTTTATTTCGACTAAATCAAATTACATATGGCTATTCTGAAGGCCAGTTAGAATTATGTGAGATATCACCTCAGATCCTCCCTTCTGTTCGAGTTAAATATAGGGGTATAGCTAGGGCATGATTCCAGGGTATAGCTAGAGCAGGATTCCAGTAAACCTTCCCACCCTCACCCGCGGCTCTCTCTGAAATTGAAAAACGAAGTTCTCTCAACAACAGACAAGTTTCCCTTACTAATTCTCCATTACAAATCACTTCCCAAATGAAAATCAAAGTAATTGTAAGATGTTGGTTCGCAAGGCAGAACATTCCTCAGTTAACTCATAGTTACACCCCTGGAATCCACTCTAAGTTAGAAAATTTTACAGGAGAGATATCTTGCAGCGGCTGGTCTAGGATTTGGGGTGAGGTGGGGTCACATTCAACTTAAAAACTGAAAGCATAAAATGTTGAAAAATATTTCTTAAGTAGGGAGGGGGGGCTAATGGTAGGTAGGAAGATTCACGGGCATGCAATGAACACCCCTTAAATCCGCCCCTGACTTAAATCTGTCCTTTTGTATTAAGGTAAGGGGGGATCACGGGCACCCTGTGACCACCCCCTGGATCCACTACAGTCTTGCATTAATCTTTAATTTCACTGGTGCATAACCCGGAACGTGCACGACTACGAGCAGCATCTTATCTCAGTGACAGAAAAACAGGATAATTACACCTAAATTTAGAGCAATTTTCCCTATACAATATATATATATATAATATTAATATGTGGTAAATAATTCAGATTTTTTGAACAACACAAACAGAATAATAGAATATTTATATTTGTTAACATAGTATAGATATATACAGTATAAGTCCAGGTAGTGTAGCGGACGAACTCCCCTGGTTGGGAGGTCCTTATCTCCCTCAAAACTGTTGTAATAAACCCAATCCACTTGGTTGTAATGTTTTCCCATTTCAAATCCCTTGAGAATACGATTCTTTGTTTGAAGCTCTTCCATATTCAGGTGGCTCCCAGGAGTTATTTTTGAGTGACACTTCCCTTTTTGAATCCGCTTATACATACTCTTACTTTAGCTCAATAAATCTGAATTTTACACCGGATGTTAGACTTGGATGAAAGTTTTGAGCGATGGTCTTTTTATGCTAATCAGCGTTTCCATGACAACGATAAACCACCTTTTCGAAAAACAGTTTTTCTAAATATCTTTCGAAGTTATCTGTTTCATTTTGAATTCATGTTTATTCAAAATCAAACAGATAACTTTTCTTGAAACTTTTCCATTTAGTGTGCTACAGTGTATAAATCATAGTGCAATTATTCGCATTTCGAGAGATTTCGAAAGATATTTAGAAAAAACTGTTTTTCAAAAGGGTTGTTTATCGTTGCCATGGAAACGCTGGTTAGCATAAAAAGACCATAGCTTAAAACTTTCATCCAAGTCGAACATCCGGTGTAAAATTCAGATTCATTGAGCTAAAGTAAGAGTATGTATAAGCGGATTCAAAAAGGGAAGTGTCACCCAAAAATAACTGCTTGGAGCCACCTTAACGTGTCTTCTCAAGCGCTACCAAGAAACAAAGAAACAATACCCAAGGGAATGACACGTGGTCTGAAATGGGAAAACAAATACGCGCAAGTGGTTTTGGTCCATTAGTTGAATCTAAAGAGAAGACAATTTCAACCTAAATCATTCATGTGAAATCTGTGCAATTGCAAATTGATAATTATAATCTGTCGACATACACGTTTCTTCTCATACCGTTTAATGATGACCCGGCGTTTGCTGTCTCATCAACCTAATTAAACCCAAAGTTTAAACTAAATTTATTTGGTTTTGAGTTTTGTTTGAAACAGTTCTGAGGGGTGCTCTTTGTAGGCAGCATCATTACGCATTGGTTTTAATAGATCTCAAAGTTTAATGTTGCCCTCAATTGCAGTGCGTTACATGAATGATACAGGCTAAAGAATTTTTATAACTTTTTGCCAGCCAGATGATTACTATCTACTTTTTGAATCTCTACTTAGTATCAGTCTTACCTTATAGTTCAGGCCATTAGTATTTATTTGGTATCCACCAGTTGAAGACACATCAGTTTGACCGAACTGTTTACCCCCAGGCAAACATCAATCTTTGGAAAGAAACCTTCCAAGGATTTTCACTTTGTCATTGTTCATTTCTAATATATCCCCTAAGATTTCCCATTTGTCTAAAGGTGCGGTATAATACAAAATCGTGCAACTTGTCGTGCAACAATGTTGCGTTGCAAGTTGTAGAGCGATGTTACTCGTATCACTACCACCATG
>JAAAQI020037787.1:0-35943 GCA_011800005.2 Stichodactyla mertensii | reverse complement strand
GATGATGGTACTACAAAAATTGTGCAGGGTCATGACCAGCCCAACATCAAAAGTAAACAAAGAAATATAACAAAAGGTTTCCTAACCTTCTCCCTCTATTAACTATGGTATAAATGACATGCAGTTCAGATAGTTTCAAATGCTATCAACTTTAGTTAACAGTGGCCGAGTTGTGCTAAAGGCTCTTCTCATTTTCGGTACTCTGCGCCATTGCCAGAAATATGGGACATTTTGAGCCCGCGTATGTAAACAGTGGTTGCACTGAATAAAGATATAAAAGTTACGATGAAATTCAAAAGAAATAATGATTTTCTTCATAATTCATGTTCTATTGATTTAATTTTGGACGAAAAATCAAGAAAACTAATTGACCTTTTTCGAATTCGCCGAATACCGCTGTGTCTCTTGATTACAGACTCATTTCTACAGGGTTAGCCTCATTTCAGTGTCAAAGTATGTATAAATATCGAAGATCGAAGAATGTACGACTTTAACAATAAATTCAACGAACCTTCACTGAAACGCGTGAAGATTCTACACAAAAACGAGGCTAACCCTCATAAAATCGCGCTCGAAAAGAGTACAAAGCCCACTGATATCCCTTCATGCATATTTAAAGTGTATTTGAAAACAAACATATGGCGAACAAACTGCATCGTAGTTCACCTGTTGTTGGTAATCTGCTTCTCCTTTTCGACTTCGAATGCCAAATTTGAATTTGAGGAAACTTCAGGTCCTCCTGGAACCGGTTTAAAGGCAGCAAACAGCATTTTCAAGGGACTATTCGAATACTTTAGACCTTCTAGTTGATGTTGCAATGCGGAGCTACGATCCAGGCCAAAGGCTTTTTGACTTAATCGACAAGTTTTGCCACAGGATACCTCAGGTTACTAGCAAATGTATGGCAATATGAAGTTATCTATAGCTATAAAAGTCGTAAGCCCAGGAACCGAATGGGCAGCATTTCAGAAGTTGTTTTTTATTCCTAAACATAGCTTATCTAGTACAAAATAGGATTCGATGGGTATGAAAGAGAAATATTTGCCGGATTTTTTTATATCTTAGAAAGTTTGCCTAATCCTATGCATTTTCTTACGTTTCGACGCCATTATAATGCATACTGAGCATGCGCGAACGCCATTTTGTCTAACATCTCTGGCAATGCTTTTTGTTCTAGGTTAAGACATGATTTGTGGAAGCTATTCTTTTGTGAATACACTCATTGAGTTTTAATATTGCTTTGAAAGCCTTGACAAACACATGGAGAGTCTAGTGAGCAGATCCTCCAAATGCGCGCATTCTAGAATCTCAGACAATGTTGAAAACGATAACAACACGTTTTATGTAAAGATCTCTTTTTGACGCTCGTAAAATACGATATGTGATAATTTTTATGAGATTTTGAATCACGTAGGATGATTCACAGGCTGAAGTTTTCTATGTGGCTATGTGGTTAGGCTAGGCTAGAAGACATTCTTGGGGTTCGCAGTATGAGATAATGCAGTCACAAGATGATCAGAAATTATTAGAACTAAGACCAGTACTTAATTATCACCGCCTTTAGTACCAAGGGAGCGAGTGCTTCACATTAACAGGAAGGGGATTAAAATTGTAAAGTGGAAACTTAATGACTTGCAGATTTTATGAAAAAGAAACATACGTTGAGCATTAAGATTACGCCAGATGCTGTGAATCATAGTCATGAGTTTGTAATTTGTAGTTGAAGCTTTCTCCTGGACAACACATGGGGCTATTGGTGTCAACAACAGAAAATTGCGCACTGTTGCAGAGGTTCTGTTGATGTCACCAACACAGGCCGAAGGAGCCTTGGCAGAGATACTTGCATCCTCAGAGTCGCTGCGCAACCAAAATCAAGGCAACAAAAAGATAAAAACTATCAATCTGAAACAACCACTGGACTGATCTATATCAGAGCACAACTAACTCAGATTGAATTGGAATTTAGCGTGTTGGGTTTTGCGGGGGGAGGAAAACCGGAGAACTCGGAGAAAAACCCTCGAATCAAGGGAGACCCGACAAGAAACTCTGCTCACATCGAACCCGAGACCGCAGAGGTGAGAGGCGAGTGAGCTACCGCTGCGCCATCCATGTTCCCAACTTATAACAAAAGATGGATATTTCTTATCAGTTACATTTGCAGCTGCTGTTGTTGATTAAACGATTTTTGATTTCACAATGCGGCAGTAAAATGCCCTTCTAAAGTAGCGGTAAACATCGCCTTCTTGTAAAGCACTCTGGCCCATTTATTCAACATCAAAATTATCTTAACATACCAGGTAAAGTACTCGGAATCAAAAGTAGAACTTGCTTTCATAAAACGTATTGCATCTGAAGCGTTTCAAATCAAAAAGAGTCAATAACATTAATGTAATATTCCATAGCCAGTGCTCATTTTAATTACTAGAAAAAATTCCATTGCAAAGCGATAAAATATATATACACCTAAGCGCATGCGTGATTATCACTGAGAGTGAGATAGGGAAGAGTCTACAGAGTACGTAGTTGATATCCATAGACAATGGACAACACATAATACAACGGATAGAACGACAATAGACTACAATAGATTTCATGAATATATTACATCAACTGAATGCTCTGTGGATTTTCCCGGTAGATGAGGTGACTGGGAATCGCTAATAACTCAAAAGCTGCGCACTTCTTGCGCACTTCATTTCTGTAACTTAGTGTATGACTGAAGGACGTAAGAAAATAATTCGAAAACCAACAGTGAAAATTAGAGAAAATTAATAGAGTACTAATACCGAGTGTTGGGCGTCACACACGCAACCTTCATCATATTTGCGCTATCAACAGCACAGTTTGTAACGCGCGTCATGATACGTGATTCAGCAATACGCACGATATCTTAGCATAATATATTTGTAGAAATCGTGCGCGCTTTTTTCCTCCACAGTCAAATATGTACAAATATCCTACCATAAAATACAAAGAAATTCCCAATCAATCTATGAATTAAAGTCAATACATTGTTACGTCTCACTGCACGGTATGTATTAAAAGGAATCTTTAGTTTAGATATTAATAATTTTTAAGATATATTTTTATCCGAAATTTCTCTTCCTAGTAACAAATTTGGAATCACAAACAATTAGATTCTCCTTTTTGTGTTTCTAAGTTCAGTCACCCAGTTCGTATGCGAGAAGCGACCATCGCAAGCTTTTCTTCGGACAAACCGTTTTAGTAGCTTATATTCAGCGATTGCAATTGCTTTGCGGTAATTTAAGTGGGAACGAAAGAAGAACAGTACTATATCAATTTTGCTTTTTGCCTCACTCCTACAATTCCATGAACCTGTGGTCTTAATTCTAACCTCAATTAAGAATTATTTGGTTTCCTGTTTTTCCCATTTTTCTTTCCCATTTTTCTTAATTGGCTTTTGAGTCTCTTCCTCGATAATCTTAACTTTCTCTTCCTCTTCCTTCTCTTCTCTTTCTTTCGTTTTTTCTCTTTCGAGGGTTTCTTTTCCTTTTTCTTTGAGCGACCTACTTTGCGCTTTTGTGAATTGTAAAGTCCAGGAGAGAGCCGCGATCCAGCCTGCGCTCTGAAATTCCTCAGAAGTTTCGCAATATGCTGACTCAACCCATCCACAAACGACTGTCCTACATTGTCTGTCTCGATAATGATTCGGGTTGGTCTTTCGATGAATTGTACAGATTTTTGACCATTTCGGCCTTTGAAGCCAGGTCTGGTGTGGCCTTTCTTGGACACAGTTATCAACCACATTGGTTTGAATGCGGAAGAAAACTCTGTGAATGAGTTAGACGCATCTCTTTCGTAGAATACACATTTAGACTTTGTAGCTTTTGAAATCTAATTTACAGAAAAAAATAATACAGTTAGTTATGAGGACTTGCACTTCAAGTAATTCATAGAGGAGCTTGTGTACCGGGAAAGAATTGCTCAGTCTCGAGGGAGAGAAACCGGACAGACCCCTAGACCTACCCCTAGAAGCACACGAGAGAATCAATTACCAACTTTCTTCTCACATAAAGTGGCGGATCCAGGTGTCTTTCTTTCTATTTGTACACACCTTTTCCTTACATTTTCCCCCAATTTTCTTCTCATTCCTTTCTCTCTCAGAAAATATATTTCCCTAATGAGATTCCAGTAGAGTATTGAGGCTGTCTACGAAGTTTATAAGAGTCTGACGATTAAAAGCTCAAGTATGATTTGGAATCCCTACGAAAAGTGAGGGGGATACAGCTTGCTTAAAGCCACTGGCCACCGGCACTGAAAGCGTGTGTATGTGTGAGTGTGTTGGGGGGGGGGGGGGGGTATGCCAACTGTCCTAATACTGGAAAGCTCCTATATATCGCTGGGACCTTCAAAACTGACCCACTCTATTATTTATTGACCTAATTCAGTAGCCAGAAACAATGAAGTCTCAGTGTTCATGGATATTAGGTCTTCAATTCCCCTTGACAGCAAATGCTTTCATGGAGTCAGCCGAAAGTTATTCGTCACTATGGTAACTATTTAAATAAGAATCTTCATCAAAAGCCATGCGAGATAGCTCTCCGTCAAGGGAGAAATTCAGCGTACAGCATTAGACAACATTGTCTTGCAAAAATAGAAGCGTCCTCGTTAGAACGCGCGAAACATTAACAGCAGCCAAAGACTTCCTTTGAAAAGCTGTCAGTGCGTGGGATGTGTTTACTGTTTGTCGTTGATTGTGGACTTTGATTTGAACATTCTAATTCAATGCCAAGAAAACACCCCAAGGTTAAACGATATGTGCTCAGCAAATTCCAGATTTATTTGAATTATTAGTGTCCCTGGTCAGATTGGGGCCGTGTCTCTTAAAGGCGTAAGTAAAATACCTGCAAAAACGTGCTATGGTGTCGAACATTTGTATGTAGCAAATGTATATGATCCTGCCTATTAAGGCTATGTAAACACACCACTGTTCAAACATCCAGAGCATATAATAATGAAAAAGACATATGATCCAAGTGTTACCTTCCTCCCCACAAGACGGCCATTTTTCTTAAAGCACAGATAGTAGCGAGTTTTAGCACCTTTGATCTTCACGCGGCCAAAGTTGTCCGATTCCACAATCAGTTTTGCTGCAACAGGGAATAAAATAAGACTATAAATGACTCTGCGTCATGCAGGCACTTTGACAAGACATGCATTTCACACGTTAAGGAGATATAAGTTAGAATCTGAGCGTGTTTGGAGTCAGCCGTCATGAATTATATCATTGCAATTATATTATCTTTGCGTTGTTGTCTTTATGCGAGACGTTGTTGGTTCTGTTTTGAAAAGTCGGATGAAACCTCTTTTGTATCGAAGTAAGCAAAATCGATAATAGAACTTCCTTTTCGGCTTCAAATTCTATTGTCTCTCTAGAGAACTTCAAAGAATCATGTCGCGAAATCTCGGAGAAAGGAATCTGAAAGGCACTTTGTTTCAGCGCTTTCAGCTAACTATTTCACTTCTTGTTCGATGATCCCATCAACAGAGGATCAAGCAATGCTGTTCTACATTGACATAGTCAGATGAATTAAGTTTTTTTCGGCGATGATTCCATTAAAAGACTAACTAAAACAAATAAAGGAATGACTTGTCGTAAACGCGTAAGGGATGAAACCTTCCTTTCACTGAGCATTCCTAGTTTGTCTTTAAATTCTCACAATTATTCAACTTCAATATAGATTTTTCGTAACTTCAAAAGAGTAAGGATCATTTGGTTCTTCGTAAAACTAGTGCGAAGTATTCAGACAAAGTAAACGCAACATACCTAGCATATTTTCTTCAAAAAGATTTTCGTCAGTTAAGCTGCTTTGTTGTCTTTATTGACAGAATTCGTTTGCTGTAAACCGCTGTGGACTTACGGCTTTGACGCGACGAAGTTAGTTGAACTCACCCTCAAAACAATCCTAAGGTTTTGCTCTATTTTATGTAAAACAGGCTATTCAGGTGATTTCGAAATCCTAGCAGCAATGTCTCATTTTCTTGTCGAATGCGAACAAAACTTGGCCATCTTTTCCTAAGCGCGCAAGGTTATTTTCATTATATTGAAGATTCATACAGTACGAGAATCAGAAGGGCTTTACTCTAGCAGGTTAGGTTTGGCAGCGCTTATAAAAAATCTTGAGCGACCTTTGATAGAGAAGACAAGACAGCAGCATAAGATGCGCGATACGTTTTGAGCTTCGTGGTAAAGACGAATCAAGACTAAGGTGAAAATAAGGTGCTAGTCTGAAAGACAAACATGAATTTCTTTGATATTCACTTAGGGTTCCTTATACGAACGCTAACGCCTTAACTTTTAGAAGGAATCTTCTACACTAGTGATTTAGATAGTGTATCATATTATTTCATACCGTATGGATCACCATCTCCTCCAATAGCGTCTATCTTTCTCCCAAGGATTCTTAAATGGCCACGACTCGATCGAGAATACAACTGAGTCTCTCTTAAGAATGGAAGACTCCTAAGGTCGCTTCGTGTCCTCTCCTTCAATACGTGCTGATCTAATGAAGGCTTTGCTGACTGCAACACAAAAAGAGAACCTCACTGGATAACGAAGTTTTAACCCTCGCTTAACGAAGGATAAGTTAAAACAGCGATCTCTATTACTTACCCAGGGAGATGCAGTTGAGGTTTGTACATAGCCACGTCTGTGTGGAGTAAAGAACGTTCGAGTTAGTAATCGTTACGAAATGAAACGAAGAAAACGTCTTAAGAAAAGTTTCGTCGTTGTCATCAAATCTCAAGAAAAAATCTTCCCATCCTCGTCAAGAAAATTCTAGAATTGAAATCGTGTTTGAGTACTTACACAGCAAAAATCAAGAAGGAAAACTTGAACGGTGAAAACAAAGAAATAATCATGGTGTAGATTTTCTTCCCTTCGGTTTCGCACGGGTTGTAATTTGTCGATGATACAAGACGGGGTATAGATAATGCTGATTTTGGACAAGAAGAGAACAGCTGGCTATTTTAGAGAGCTCCCTTGGCGTGAGCTGAAAATATCAACACAGCACGAGATGCACCTCCGATTATCTTCTTTGTCCCGGGCCACAAGAAAGCAAGCCTTATACATACTGTCTATACGATGGCATTCTGCGTTCAAAGACTAGGAACCGTGCATACGTAGCATGGCATCGACTTATCAGACTTAATTAAAGTAATAGCGGCCAATTACAGGCACACTGGGAGGGACCGTCTGAGGTGAATTGTACAAACAGACCAAGGCAAATACCGCCATTTTCCCTGACCTTGCGATGGATCGCAGTCTCCTTCATCCATACCGTGTCTTGGATATCCAAACACATTAATCTGTGAAACGTTCTAGAGGCAGTGTTCATAAGTCGATTTAGCGCGTTGTAAGTTTGAATAGTTGCGAGTTATCCCGTAAAGAGATCAATTGATGTGGGCGTGATGAAAGCGAAGGGGGAAGACAATCGTAGCATCACTTTGTAAACAACACGTCAACAAATCACCAGCAGTTGACTCATAGGAAATTGACCCAATGTTCAAATGAACCATGCTTGTCTTTTATTGATTGTCATTTGTGTTTATCGTTATTGTTAGAACGGACTTTAAGATGCAAATGACACGCTAGTTCTTAAGGGGTCTGGACTAGAGTACAAATTGTTCGCATTTTTTGTATAAATGTCTTGTCTTCAAGAGACAAGGAACCTGATGCCAATGATTTCACCCACTTAAGGTATTAAAACCAAAGACAAAACTTACTGTTTTTATTCTTCTCGTTTAAGAAACTTCTTCCACGTGGAATAAAAGGAACTTTGCGCCGGATTTCGAGTAAGTGCTTCAGGGGGAAAAAAATGTTTGCAAGCTTTTTGCTTTTTTTTCTAAAGGAGCTATACACCAGCAAAGTAGCAAGTAGCCGGAATTTTTCACAAAGATGGAAATTTTCACAAAGATGGATCATTTAAAGGAATGTCGTGCGAGCAGCAAGGAGTCAGTGTCAAGCTATGAACGTTCAAAAACGTCGACGGACTTAAGCAGAGCAAACAATGGCGAAGTTCAACTAGTTGGAAGCTATTTGCTCAAATATTCAAAACACGTGTAATAATCTGAAAGAAATTTTAATCCTGCTCGTTCTGTTTTCTTCCATTTTGGATCACTTCCTTAATCTCCGTCTAGGAGGTAATCACAAGAATTCCTTTATCCTGTGACCTTTGAAATGAAACGTTAATCCATGCTCTCGATCGGACGTTCGATTCAGGTCCCCCGCAGCTCGTTCAAACATGACGCAACAAATTACTTTGTCTAACGTAGAAGTCATGCAACAGTGACGCGTAGATTCAAGGAACGCCACACAAAACGAGTGATAGATGTCAACAAGAATGCCAGCTAGCTTTCTCAGTATTACCTACCTACCCTGGGGTCTAACGCTGACTGAAGGGTGTTGTCTATAGCTTTATACCATGTCGTCAATACCTTACTTATTTTTCAAACATTTTCTAATATTTCCTATCGTTGCTCAATCAGTTCCATGCTGAATACGGTAACATTCAGTAGTATCTCTCAAAAGGAGACCCTTAAGAGCTTAGTTCGAATAAATACCCTGTAATTATCGATTTTACTCAGCTATCATATTGTCCTGAAAGCGTCCTGGTGCAAGGGATCGCCACATTCATATAATCACACTTATACGTTTCTATAAACATCACAGAATTGCTAATTTATTTTTAATTAATGTTATTAAAGTCAATTAATGTACAATAGGCCATTTGCACTTACAGGTCACGTAACCACAACCCTCTTAAATCAAGCCGCTCCGCAGTGTCAAAGTGAACTCCAGAAATGGAAAGAGCATCTTGATATTAGTCACGAAGGTGAAGTTTCAGCTCAAAATGTTTGACACAAGAGAAATGTCTTGAAATATAAAGTCGAGTGTTTCTACGAACTTGTGCTAGAAAATGTACTGGACGGCACGAGCTTGCCGTCTACAGCTGTAGCACATTTTTCCATACAAATCCTATTGTCCTATTGAAATTTTGAATTTTATATTCCATGCCATTTCCTCTGTCTCAAATAGTTTGAGCTCAAACTTCGCCTCCTTACTAATATAGAGAGATGCTCTTTTCACTTCAGAAGTTCATTTTGACAATGGCGCTTGATTTAAGAGGGTTGTGGTCACGTGACCCGATCAGGAGCGGATGTGGAGGGGTTCCGAGGGTTCGTCCGAACCCCCTACACCGCAATAGAACCCCCTAAATGACAACTACGAACCCCCTAATTAGAAAATATCCAATACAAAATAATTTTCTTGAAGTTTTGTTCTTACTAAAATATCGGCGATTCGAACCTCCCCTCCCCCTAGTCAAAATCCTGGATCCGCCTATGCTGTTAGTGCCAATGGCCTAAAGTAAGATTATCATATTACTATACCACCCCCACCACCCCCACCACTATCACCACTACAACACCACTATCACCAACACCACAACTAGGGCTGTCCACAAGTTGCTCCAAAATGTCAAAAACGTTGCTCATAATTTCTCAAAAGTTGCTCAAAAACTCAAAAACTGCTCAAAAATCTAAAAGTTGCTAGGAAAGGTGCTCAAAAATCCTAACGTTTCTAATTATTTTGATGATTTTTCATACAATAGAATTGCACCTTTGTCGGTTTTACTAACTTGTTAACTAAAGGTACAATATTTTCTTGGCATTTGCAGCCCATTTCATTAAAACACAAATCATATTGCTTGTACATGTGTCTTTATCTTTTGTTGTCGTTGTATCTCAGCATAAATGATGCTTCTAAAGTTTCTTCCAATGCTGCATCTTGCCGTCTGTTAAATGTTTTAATTTTACAACACCTGACCACCTGAATCGATTAACAAATTACCACAGGAAGACCACTGCTTCACAAAGTGTATTCAAATACCGTTCAGTCTACTGTCAAAAAAGTATAAATCACTGAATGAAAAGAAAGCAACTTTTGTTCTTATTGGGACTTTTAATTGGTTTGAATTTGAGCAAAAGTTTAATAAAGAACAAAAGTTGTTCGAAAGTTATAACGTTGCCCGAAATCTAAAAAGTTGCCCAAAAGTTGCCGAGCAACTTGTGACAGCCCTAACTACAACACCATTACCACCACAACCACAACACACCACTACCAATACTACCACTACAGAACCATGAATACCACCACTACTACCAGTACCACCACCATAACACCACTACACTATCAATACTAAAATTACCACACCACCACTACCATCACACCACCACTACTACCACCACCACCACTTCTACCACCACCACCACTTCTATCACCATCACCACTATCACCACCACCACCACTTCTACCACCACCACCACTTCTACCACCACCACCACTATCACCACCACCACTTCTACCACCACACCACTACCACCACACCACCACTACTACCACCACCACCACTTCTACCACCACCACTTCTACCACCACCACCTACCACCACCACCAGCACATATTAATTATTTTACGGATATTTTACTGTTGTCTTTTTTTTTAGTGAATCAACACTTTTCTCCTCCAAAAATAACTTCTGAAAATTTCTTTGAATTTTGCTGACCATATTATGTTCAGCACTAATGGCTGCATACGTGTATGAAAACGACCTCTTCTAGATTAAAGTCTCTTGGACGTAGTTAGCCTCTTGGATACGTTTGAGTAGAAATTTGCAGAAGAATAGTGTTTACTCAGGCTACCTACCAATACCCCAAGGCAAAGGAGCTGTTTTGTCTTCACGTTTCTTCGAATTCTTTCAGTCTTCAAGGCATAACTATTTCATTAGTTGGTGTATTGTTCTGGATAATTTACTTCAAGGTTTTTCCCTAAGTCCGTTCTTGGACCTCTAGATTTCGTTGACTGTTCGTCCAAATAAAATGTCATGGAAAATAGGAAATACCAAACGCTAGGATCCAGTCCTTTGTTCGGCGATTAGTTACCAGTCTATTGCCGTGACAGCGGATGCCCAACCCAGAAGCGAAAGTATCAAATCCCGTCGACCGACTGCTCCATATTTTTTTAGTCCATATCAAGTTATTTCATGCGGTTTTTTACACAATAGGCCACACAGCTCGTCTCTAAACGAGTCTAAAATCGAAAGTACTTCCCTTAATAAGATTAAAAGATTCTCACGGGCACAGATCGACCCTCCCAGGGCCAGATTACGACACACACGATCCACGAATCCCCTCACACGAGACACGAAATAACACGTAAACTTGGCTATTACATGCTTTGTACATGTAGTCGTTTCCCACGATTATCAGCTATCATGAAACAAATTTACGGGGCCTAACCCTATCATGTTCAGGGAGGTCCCTGATGACGTAAGGTTACCAATAATTAGTGACGTGTAAGGCGATTTTTGTGAATATTCTCACACATGATGGGGCGACAACTCGGATATTGGCCTTGAGTGTTTGTAAACGACCTTGTAATTACAACCAGACCACAAGCTAGTTGTACATGAATGGCTCGGAGTGTCAGGAAAAAACGTCCTGACCTTTAGAAGCAAGTCTCTCAAATATAGGTTAAGATATTTTGATTAATGCATTCAGTGTCAACAAAGATTCGACTTGCTAAATAATGAGTTTGTTTGTATGTACTTGTGGACCAGATTGGTAACAAATGTGTGTGTCCTCTTCCATGTGCACTGTTACAGAAACTTTACGGTACAGCGATGGCAATGTTCCATTACCTCTATTAAGTACAAACTGTAAATTGAAAACTGAAAACATTCAACGTGTCGAGTTTCTTTTAAGAATTTTTACAGCTGTTACCGACTACATTTTACTGTCATGTAGCCTTTGCTTTCGTCATTTTAGTTATTTTGTAATGCGGTAAGCATTTGATAAATATATAATAAATTGGTAGCATAGAGCATTTTCTCAAGGTTGCATTCTCAATAAAATCCAACCTGCCTAAACTGAACGGCCAAGATACCACCAGAGCAGGAGTTTGGGACTGTTCTTGGAAATTAAATAAGCCCGATTATTTCCATCTTGAATCTTTAAAATCTTCATAACGATTTCATAGAATTTGTCTTTCTCTCGATCGGTTTTGTGGCTCGTCACGTTTGCTGCCGGTATGCACACGCTGAGCACCGGCAGAGAAAAAAGATATTTAATAATTTGTAAGTAAACGAATTGTAAAAAGCCAAGATTCTACTGTTTGTTGAAGGACTGGCAAAACGAGTCCCTTTTTTCATTTAATCGATTTGCAAGTTAGGGAATCTATTTACTTTTAAATCATATACCTAAACCTAGATTAACTAGAGATGTGACCAACACACAGTAAATACTTTTTTGATAAATACTTTGTTCCTGCACTCGCTGAATTATCAGCTAATAGGCAGGCAATTGGCGGTAAAAAACCCATAACCAACACCCCTTAGTTTCACGAATTAGGCAAGAAAAATAAAGCTGATTCAACGAAGATAGCGAGACCTAAAAATATAACGAGTAAGAGGAAATTCAAGAAAATTGCTGAAAATTTAAGGAAAATGTTTCTAAAAATACCCAAGCTTGACAGATGAGCGTGTAAACGTGTGCGTCACTAAACACGCCTGAACATCAAAAATAGAACAAACATATAAACTGTTTTCTATTTCTTTTATTAAATTCTGTATCTACTTGCACAAGATGCACAGCGATGTATTAATAGTTCGGTTCCCAAGCCCTGCCCCTAATCCATCACCAAATCTTCTCATTGCAATTCGTATCTCTAACAACTAAAACACAAATTGTTTATTTCCGGAAAAAAAGCTTTGTCAAAAATAGTAAAGTTTCTGAAGCACACTTGAAAATGTTGATCTGGGCATACAAGATACCACAGTTGGATTGCCATTTTTACTATACACTGAACATTTTGATCACTGTCACTAACAAGTGACAATCATCAGTAATAGCTGTAATTACATGTGCGACATGGAACTTAGTAATGGTCACTTGTTAGCATGACCGAAATATAATTTAAGGCAATGGCAATAGTCCATTGTCCTACTTGTTTAATGGATGGACAAACCTTACATCGTTGCTCAACGGAAATCAAAATTATACAGAAATGAATCTTTTGTACAACGTAGCACTTAGTAATAGACCTTATTCGCTTGGGCGTATTTGTTTTCCCAATACAGGTCACGTGTCATTCCTTTGGGGCTTTTTCCTTTGCTTAATGGTAACGCTTGAGAAGGTACATTAATATGGATAACCCTCAAACAAAGAATCGTATTCCCAAGAGGTCTGAATTGGGAAAACATTACGCCCAAGCGAATAAGGTCTGTTCTTTAGCTTACAAACCTGTAGCTCTCGAATTAGAATTTGGAAGTTGGCTTGTGCGGAAAGAGGAAAATTGGAGAAAAACCTAAGCAACGGAGAGAACCAACAAAAACTATAGTCATTTATAGCGAGTCCAATAGTCCTTTCCCAAGATATGGTTCAGTGAGTCCAGTACTAGCCAAAGCCTCGATTTCATTACCGTAGCAGTTTTTTTGTGCTGTTTGTAAATAATGAATTGCGAAAATAATATATTGTTTAATCAGCAACTCTTCTTTGCTTTATTGTTTAATCATTCCGAAGTCCATTGTATGAGATTAGTACACAGCTCAGTACACGATGGTACGTACTGAACTCAAGAAATTGGCTAGTACTGGACTAACTCAACTATATCTTGAGAAAGGACCATAATACGGAACTCCTTGTCAGTACAGCGGTGACAGCCGGCACGCTATCGGTGCACCACGTACCACACAGGGGACAGCCTGTGCCTTACCGAAAACAATTAAAATGCAAAAAATCTTCCCTACTCTAAAGGATATGCTTATCGAATGTTCGAAAAATAAACTAATCGGGATTTTTTTGTTGTTGTTGTCTAGCTTGAAGCGCAAGATTCTCAAGCTCCACCCAATACAACCCTATTATTAGAAGATATCAAGATGAAACTGAGCCAGTCATTCAGACTATACTAATTTGAAAAGTTATCTGGTAAATATTGCTAAGTGGCTAAAAGCTTAATGGATATCCTTCATACGGGAAGGCAGGGCTTATCTTGGTAGCAGTGATAATGATAGTCAGGGCGTTGTCTGTGTGGAAACCGTGTTCAGTAGGCGTTGACTCGTTCATGGCATTGAATATCTGAATGTTGAGGCAACGCCATAAGACGCTAAACTGGTGTCTTTCGGAATGCTCTTTGTCGAGCTAATCTTTTCCGAACCGCATAAATTAAACCATTCTTATTGATTAAGAGTACGCTGGAAATTTTCCTTAATCTCGGAAACTCAAACTGACCACTTTATAGAACAAAGTTTTGAAACTGTTTAGATTGTTGTAGGGCACAACAGATAACAACGTATAAAATGAACCATCCATCAATGAAATCAATTACATCAAAGAAAAGAGATGTTAAATCCTAGAATAGGAAAGGAAAAGAAAAAGAAAAAACTATCCAACTGTACAATTAACTGTGCAAGAATTTGAGAAAAAGCTGCCAGTTTTATCAATTTAAATACAGTTATAGCAAAAAAATATGTAATTCATAAGAATTAGCAGAAAAATGCAATCAAAAGCTAGACTATCCGAACTAAAAGAAAAAGCTTGTATATCAGTAAATATTCAAGGGGAAAACTATCTATTGCTGTGCACATACATTCCTCTCAGTATCCATAGCTGAAAGGATACCAAGAAAGCTTTCTAATATAAATTAAGAAATAATGTAGAAACTAAAAAATATCTGCACACACTATCTCAGTTCAGGATAGAAGTGGATTTATAGAAAATGTTGCTAGTTGTTCTTGCAATAATGCATCAGCTGCAAAACCACAGCATGATAGTTAATTTGTCAAACATATATGACACATTGTCTCACCTTTAACATGGGGACCGTTTTGCAACATTTTGATTCATTGTAAAAACGATTTGGAACTGCAGTTGAAATTCTTAAGCACGTCCCTTAATATGTCTTACAATGCCCAACGTGATCAGTGGCTGCTAGCTTATTGTTTATTCTTCATATAGAGTGATTTTATTTAACCCGTGAAAAAATAGTACGCGTAACAGTGAGTAGTAGACTCTAAACCCATTGTTTTCTTTTGTTCTTTATCAACTAGTACTAACTAAATAGTCAACTTTCTTTCACGGGTTAAATAAAATCACTCTAAAATGAAAATGTTTAATAGACACTCCAAGTTGCTAACAATCAGACTGTTCAGTGCTTAAGTCTGTATTTCCAAATCTCCAAACATGAGGAATACTGTATAATAACATGATGCATTTATCACATTGTGAATGAGACCAGGAACTGATTAGAAACTTGGATTGGTTAGAAACTGTACATGAATGAAATACATTGAGAAGTGCGAGTCTTTGCTTATAGCTCAATGAAAAAAACTTTTTTCTTTGGCTGTTGATCCACTTTTCGAGTCCATACCAAGTTGCATTAATGTTGCTAGAAGGTCTTCACTGACGCTATGTCCTGCCAATAATTTTGGGGCCCGTCAACCGACTTACTACACGCGGACTATAAGTAACACTAGAATGACTTAGTGATCTCACTGAATGACATGGAGGTATGCGTATGACAAGATTACCTATAACGACAAGACCTTTGCGTTCTCAACTAGACTTATTAATGACTTGGAAACATTGCCCTGAGCTTGTGTTGTTTATTTTGTCTGAAATCGGCTAACAACTCAAGACTTGCTAACTCGACTGCTAACTCAGTTAATTAATGTCTATCAGTGCAGTTTTATTTTTTATCGTTGTGAACGGGCCAGAACTTCGACAGAACTTACAGCGAGTTAATAAATCTCGTATTTGTCTTATTTATCCTCTTAGAATGATGGGCTAGAGAAACACATTGCTTCAGTTGAATGCAATCAGTCGGTTAGCAAGATGCTGATAATTAAGACGTGTTGTGGTCTCGCCGTGATACTTACAGCACTCATCGAAAAATCCTGGTGAAGTGACTTACAAGAGAACCATATCTAAACCCGTTTTATTTAGAGCTTTTTAGTGATATATTTACAATGTCACTGTAAGATGTACTGATCTTCTTATCTAAGTCTTCATGCAAAGTAAAATGGCATGACGAATCTAATGAACAGAAAATGGTTTTACCTTGGACTGTGGAATGTTCCCAACCAAACTCGAAAGTCTTCATTTAATTGAGAATCCACGTTCGATTGATGCTTATCAAAATGATATAAAGTAACATCACATTAGTGTCCTTTTCTTGTGTTCTAGGATGTTCTTTGCCCTGTCTTTTTCGAATCTTTTATGCTCCATCGTAAATTATCTTTTACCAATCCAAAACAACCAGAAATAACCAACAAATCTTTGCCTTAAGAAGAAAACAAGACCACAACTTGAAGAAATAAACTTGTCTTTTTGCAACAAGAGAATGCTTACATTTGGAATACCATCAAACCGCAAAACGTAAAACCATGCTGTTTCTAAAAGCGATGAAGGACATGGCTTGTCTTACAGATTGTTTGGCTTGAAAACTTCTCGTGATTGCGAAATGAACCCAGATTGATTAGATTCCTCAGGCTAATGGATCACAACTAGACGACGAGAGAGAGCAAGCTAGCCGCAATTGCGGTGTTTTTCACGAATTGCCATCACGATTCAAGGATGGAAAGTATATGGTTGCGTCATGATTGAGGGCTTGAGGTTCTACCTACTTAACATACTGAAATATCCCTTCCATGACACCAGGTTAACAATATAAATGAGGAAATAAACTAGAAGAGCATTGAATGGTCTTGCATGATGCGGTACTGAAAATATAGATTACCAATCCCAAACAAAGGCTGATGAATAGCAACGAAAATCAATTCAAGACTAATAAATATATTTATTCCTAATCGGGAAATAAAATAAAATAAAATAAAATAAAATAAAATAAATAAATACACTATAAATAAGATGCTTTGATTATAAAACTGTGTTCAACGAAACAAGTACAAGTCATAGCCACGAGTAAGAAAGTGGTTAACACGCAAGCTGATTACATGATACTGATACGAAGGACAAACTCTGGCCACACCTAGACATGTATTCAAGATTTCAAGCAACTCCTGACATCAACATGTCTTACAATATTCATTATCGTAAAATGTAAGATTTAATCGTGAATTTCACTTCCAAAAGATGCTATTTTCGTACACTAATAGCAAAACTAAAGTTCTTCTCAGTGCAAGGGTGTTCGCTGGTAAACGCTTTGAAGCTGTGATTACCCTACTTACGAGATCTGATGGAGCGGACATTATTTCGCAGGAGTACTATGTTCGTAAGTAGCGGGATATCAACTCCATCACTTTCTCAAAATCACTCCTAAAACGTTCTCTTACTTATTTAATGTAAATGAGATTTTATAATCTTGGAAATTACACAATTAGGAAACTTTTAAGCTCGATGCCAACCTATGTAATTTGTGGTTCAGGAATGTAGTAAGCTGGTGATGAAAGAGGGGACTTACTCCACCGGCAAAACAATAGGTCTATTGTTCTCATAATAAACTGGAACACATCCAAGTTAAACACAGTGTTTACGTGAGCACAGGGGCTTTAGCTAGCCTCTATGACTTCAAACTTCCAAAGTAATTAAAACCAGAGACATCGAGTTACCTTTCAAAACTCTGATGAAGACTGCAGCTTGTAGTCGAAAATTCAGTTTTTTAGTATATTTTATATTTTTTAGATCAGTTTCAAAACCAAAATTTTTCAAAAATGTCTTTCACTGAATGCTCGTATAGCATTGATGGCTTGATTGAGATGGGTTTAAGCCTCGCTGATTCCACCGAAGAAAAGCTCAAATTTTTCAACACCCTTCTCTATCCCTTGCTCTTATCCCTCTAAAACCCAGCTCCAAGGCGCCATTCGATAAAACTCGTTATTTTTGTTTTTATTCAATTTTGATTAAGCTGATGTCGTCGACTTACTGATATCAACAGAGGGGGCACACGAATAGCCGACCTTGGCTGTCAAACGCTCAAAGAAACAAAACTATCGCGAACATTTTCCAAATAGTTTAGGCTTCTAGCTTATCGAGGCTTAAAGATGGATATCGGTCTTTGATTCTTGCACGAAACCTACTGTCGGCATGTATTTTGCATTAATATTCTAGAAGGGTAGCTTTGACCAATGGATAATGTCAGTGAAGAAGAGTAGTCTTCAACCCCAAAAATTGATAGTGATTTAATTATAATGTACAAAAACTTTGACGATTGGTTTTGTATTTACGGCAAAAGTTAGTTTCATATACTTATCAAAAAGCATGTTTCCTTGTTTTTCCGTTGTTTTTTTACTATATTAACAATGATTTTCTGTACCAGAATACGCACAGTAATCAAGGCTATCCTTCCTCGCAGACGACTTGTTTTCGTCAACAGGAAAGCCGCACACTTTTTTTCTAAACAAATTAGAGCCGGATAGCAAAGTAAACTTTTTAAAAATGAAAAAAAACTTTTGAACAATGTAAGGGAATTTACCAAGAAGAGGAAGAGATGAAATATAGTTGGAAAACTGCAATTCCTGGAGACAAAAATGAATGAAACTTAACTGTACAAAAATGAACAGTAACTAATTGATATCATCTGCATTTCAAAATTAGACATTCATTTTACCCATAGTGCGAAAACGGAGGGGAAAAAAGACGGCTATAAACGTTTGCTTAGATGATTGACTCTTCGAAAGAATGCTTCAAAATCCCTATAAAGTGTACAACTATCTTTTCACAAACTTTGAAGTATCTGGAAACTGGCCTGCTTGTATGAAAACGGAGGAATTTACTAATAAATGGCTATAAAGGTTTGCTTAGATGATTCTCTTATCGAAACAGTGCTCTTCAAAACCCCTGGAAAGTGTACAACTGTTTTTCCTAAAAATCTTGCTTGAACATAGCGGATTATTGATTTTTTCCTTTACAAAATAGATTTAAAAAGAGGAAATTAATTCTCAGGAATTAAATATTCAACGAAAACAAACCAAATAGTTGACCCAACCAGAACTCGGCTGCTTCAAATCTCACTAACGAGTCAGCCACTGGATCTTTTCCTAACAAACGCTACACTTACTATTGGCAAATAACAGATTGTGGTTATAGAAAGTTCACGATGCCAAAAACGGAATTTCACGGTATTCCTAAACTTTTAAAATAAACATTCCAACAAGAGATATTGCTAGACAAAAGTGTTCAAGGTTATCGTAAATGCCAAGTGGTCGCATGCCAATGGAGTAGTCCTCAAGATTGCTAGATAGAGATGTATATATTAAAATCGGTGCTAAAATATTTAACACGTTCGTTACAGACGCAATCGCGTGTAAAGCTGAAAAGGTTAAACATGTCAAAAGACGAGCCAACAAGACCTTTCTTGAAAAGACGGGGCATAGTTACCCCATGTTCTCACTCATAAATGTGCGTAAAAATTTGGCAACGTTAACAGACCCAAACACATTTTCAATATTGTTGCAACAAAAATGATTCTAACGTTATTATTTTAAATACTTATCAAGAACAACAAAATATATTTTAGCTATGAAGGTTATTGAAGTTGAATTATCTGAAATTGTGGTACATAATGTGCTTGGGATTGAACGCTCAATGGTAGCAAATGTTGAGTAGAATTGCTTATCTATTGCGAGTTGTTCAACAATCATGACACTGTTTTACTTTATTTCGCTCTTTAATAAGCTTATCACGATCAGAGATATAATTGCGTGCTTTGTATTGCCACTATCCCTCACTTGAAAGCGCAATAGCGTGCAGAAAGAATACTGTAACGAAGAGATATCTTTCAGGCTATAGAATACTTCTCAATTAAAGGCTCACGCCTCCTCTATAATGAAACAATGATCCATCTCTCAAGCCCTTTGGCTACATCCAACGATAGTTAAACCAAACAATCAAGCCTAAAGATAACTAAACCATTCGCCTTTGGAAACCCTATGGAAAATACTATTATAATAAATAAAATAAAGATTCAAAATTGTCTCACACTGAAGATGACACTGGACAGCGTCGAAACATGTACGTGAAATTTAAACTAAAATTAGAGTGTTGTCTTTTTCAAGATTTTAAAATAAAGACTACATGCGGTATTTGTTGGCAAAATCTTTCTTTTTAGCAGTAGTGGATATCAATTTTCTGCTCGTCTGAGCAGCCTTACATGCCAAGTTCTGGACGATTTTTTTTCTCATGAGGATTAGAGTTGATTGTTAACGATTGATAGAACGTTTAGTTATCCACTTCGATTACTAAATGCATAATATCAGGTTCCTTCTGCCAAAGCAGATCAGCTGTGACATCTTTCTTCGTTTGAAATCGTGAATCCAGTGAACTAGTTATTTTTTCTCGTCCGCAATCTTCTGGGTCATGCTACTGTGCACAAAAATGTCATTCTTATTAGAGAAGGGGGCTGAAAAGCTGTATACTTAACGTTAATTGACCAAGAAATCCCCGTTTTACACTCGTACGAATTTCGATCACAAAAATGCACCTGTAACGGAATACCCTTGACCTAGTTTCCAACTGTGAAGGTTGGCGCCAAAAAATCTGGGAGACGCCACCGATAAGATGTAATGGATACCTATAGAGAGCTGTCTCTCAAAGCATTTTGAGAAGCCTCTAATCGAGAACGAAGACTAGACGTTCGCCTCGAGACTCCACTCTTGGTGAGAACCGGAAAGACCGACCCTCTTGCCATGGGCGACTGAATACGTTGTTCTTTCTAGTAGCCATGCCAGTAGCTACCATGCCAGAGGCGTTTTATGAAGGAATGCGTCGTGTCCTCTTGTATATACCCTAAAACTGTGCAACACGACGTGAGTCAATTGAAGATTTTTGTCTCCGACCCCTTTCTTCATAACCTGTAAAAGCCCGCTCGTTCACATTTGAGTTGGTTAATTATTTCACTGAATGGTCAATGAACTTAGCCTTTTTGATGCTATTGCATTACAGCGTCTTATCTGACTGCTCCGCTGAAGGGCTCGGTAATAAACAGGACTTATTGCATTTGCTATAAACAAATTGTTAGTGAACTTTGAATACTAAGGCTAAGTCAGTTACTTAATGAAGAATCCCCAGTACACTTTGCATTAAACATTGCCTATCCAACTAAATCCAAGGTCGACATACGAAAACCATGAAGCTAATGTTTTTGGCTTTTGGATATTTGCATGAAATTCGATTTAAAAAGTGAACTTTTGTACGGGACAGCTACCATAGGAATACTTTAATCTTCTCGTATTTCAAGCTTTCCTCTTTCGCCGTCTTACGAGACGAGGAAAAAGGCAATAAAAGTACTAATAAGTACAAATAACATTATCTGATCAATATTAATCCTGCCTACTGACCTGGCTCAATATCTGTTGTAATCTGACTACGCCTAGGATGACTTTAGACCGGTAGCTACGTAGATTCGTATCGTTCCAGCCGGAAAACGTCCAGTAGTTTTCGGGAAATTTACTCGCCATCAAAACTTATCAAACCACGGATATTTGTCTGTTGAATAGTGTTGAAACGTCTCGTCTGAGCTGCGTGGTTTGTGTTGGTTTGAGCGGGGTTAGATTTGTGTTCATCTGAAGGGTTTTGTCGACAGCTTTACGATATGACAGCGCCGTAAGGTCGAGTTTTGAGTAGAGACAAGTATTTTGATTTGTAGCGATTAGCATCTGCGCGATTGATATCTGACTGATCATGATAGGGCGAATGAAAGATTCAAGGTACTTAGCAATCTATCTTTGATAGGTCTCGTCGACTACGCATATACGACATGATACGAGTGGTTGCGAGGTATTCTCGTTTGCCTTCGGGGGCCTAGAGTTAATGGATTTCTTATAGTCATAATTGTGCGACCCTGGGCATTTTCTTCCGTGATAGGTAGATTTTTGAGTTGACATTTCACGAGTCATAAATCAAAGCGTTTTACAGATGCCAGAATCTTAACATACCAATAAAAGTCTCATGATTTACAAAACGCGCCTGCAAAATAATTCTGAGAATACAAATCAAAGCGACAGTGACACAGAATCACGTTTTTACAGCGTATATCTCAAGACCTGCGACATTCAGTTTGGAAAATGAAATTCTAAGATTATGTAATAATGGATTCAAATTAGTTACTCAAATGCTGATAAAACCTCGGGAAATATTCTGAAATATGGCTTCAAAGCAAAATGCCCAATGTTTGAGTTATACTGTATAAGTTATGTGGTCTAGCATTATCTGGAGTAAGCATTAATAAAATCCTACTAAACTCTCAAGCCTTAAAAGACGTATGAAAATGGCAATTTAGTAATGTATCTTACAAATGTGCATTTCCTAAAGGAGCTTTGACCAGGTTAGAAGGCGTTTAGGGTTAGGTGATAGTAGGATTAATACTGGGTGTAAATAGCGGGCTAAGTAGAAGAATAAAAGGATTACTACAAACCACAATGCATAAATACCTTTCATATTTCGCTTCTTTTTTCTTTACTGGTTTTACTTTTTTTCACGGCTTTTACTTGTCAAAGCAAAGCGGTGCAAAACGAGTTAGAGCAAAAGAGATCATTAAATGTCATTTGGGTGCCTATCATGCGTTTTGTCTCAGCTTTCATACCTTTTATTCCATCATCTTTCACTTTTAAGGCTAGAAAATACACCTCAGAAATAGTTTAGGGATTTTAGTGGTATTGCCACACAAGAAAAGGAATTTCACTGCAATCAAAGGCAGCGATTCATATCGGTAACTCAAATGACGTAATGTCACTTCCGATAAAATGAGGCGGTGAAGCTCGAGCCGAAAGCGGCGTAAAGAATTAAAACGATTACATCAAATTTATAGTACAGAGAGGAAAAAATATCCTGTATTTGTACAGACAAAGCAAAGGGATGTCCTTGTTGAAATTGCAAGAGAGGTTGGAATATTTCGGCATCTGAGAGTCAAAGTTCTAGGAAGCTTTGTTCCGAACGTCAACTAGTTGTGTCACTGGTATTGCGTAGGCGTCCGTCACAAACGTCTCGTAAATTTGAAAGGCTTATCACAGTAAGTGATGCCTCTTATTATAGAACAAAATGCCAGTGCCTTGCAGAAAATAGAAAATTCTTGGAGTTCTTGTGAATCTAGTTTGGACTTGTTTGATAAAGTGCTGCCAACGACTGCCACATGAATAATGCGTCTCACTGCAGCACCAACTGCACCTGCTCGCGATGCGCTAATCCATTCACGAATTTCGGCTTCAGGAATTTCTTTTCGGTGCACATTCGTTGCTAGAACACTTATTAGGTAAATAAGAGACAGGGGAAATTTTTTTGATTCCCGTCCTATAATTGCTACGTGTTTACTCAGAATAATCGCTGGTTTTATGCGTTATTGACCAACAATCATTATGTCGCTATTTGGGTGTATTTGTTGGATACAATTCGGTTGCTGTGGCTGGCGGTACTTTTGGTGACCGACCTGTTCCATCACTCATTTGATCGATCAAATAAAAGCCTCGGCATTATTAGACACCCTCCTTTTTACACGTAACACAACAATAGCTCACATATATACACAGAAATCAAAAGATGAATTTTTTTCACACCATAGATGTCCAATAAAGATATGAAAGATCTCATTGCATAAAACAACACTCTCTTAATGGCCTGGCTCTTGCGTGCAGGAAAAGCGCAGACAAAATGCATAAGCTATCGCTGATCTATTCGACCTCTTCAAAATATCCTAATCTTCCAGGTTATCTGATTTTCTAAACATCCGTTTAGCTGTAGTTTTGTGGAATTGTCATCCCGGATTCTTAACTCATTATCTATAGAACATTTTTATTGACATATTGCTCCCTCAGACCAATTACCGACTTGATTTAATCGATGTGTTGCTCGTACGGGACGTTGGGCGCGACCAATGGAATTTTAGCTGTGGTTTGCTTCAAACAGTTAAGATACAGCAGCACGTCGCCTTTTGGGAGACCGATCCGTGTTTTTTGGCCGTGAACCTAAGCCCTAACGAGCCAGAGTGTCTGAGACCTGGGTCCTAAAGCACTATTAACCGTTTCCCTTACGCTAAGAGGAACGATTTCACATTTAAAATTTAATTAAGGCGTGAAAAGCGCAAATTGACACCTCGAGAGGTCAACCCCGCCACAGCGGGTGATAAAGATATTGATAACCATCTTAATTACATTTGCAGTCAATTGTTTTACTCGACACACCTCTCGTGGTTCCCATCGGGTTAGCCCTAAATAACAAATACACAACCGTGATTCACCAAATAAAAGTGGACGCAACGTCCTCTACAGCTCCAATCCCGTCGTTTGAAACTGGTGGCTCCACTCTTTCTAGCCGGCTTCGGATTGGGTTATGTAGTACATTTCCGTTAACACTTCCTTGTCGATTGTCTTGGTCTATTTGTCACCCCTCGTCTCACGCTGCGCGCGACACGGGGAGAGTGGGTGAAGTTTTAAATGACGCAAGATAAAAGGACACGAGAACAGTCCAGTAGACATTTGACTTGAATGACTCGCAACATGACGATGGCCTGGCTACTACTGTTGATAATACTAAGGTAGTACAGAATACCGGTCTCGCTTGGTACCTTGTCTTCGAGCTTTTTTTTTTATAATTAAGAGACGCTTAATCTCGGATGATTTAATGCATTATTACCATTATTGGAGATTACTTTCGCCTTCCTGAGGACCGCCAACAGTTTTTCTCACTTAACTCTCGCGTAAGTACATCAAATCGTCGTACAACTAACAGTTTACCTTTCTCTGTTTTCTCATCAATCAGCATTTCCGTCCAAGATTCTTTAGAGAAAAAGCTTGATGAGGTAGGCCAATTAACAAACTTCTTAACTTCTAGATCTTATCTTCATACAATCTCGGATTTTTCTTTTCGTGCTCAATTCAGTTTCACTTGTGCGTGTGAGTGAGCTTCTATAATGGCTCAAGAAGATTAATTATATCGATTTTCTTTCTTCAGCTGCTGGAACAAAGAGTTTTCGATCCAATATATCAAAGAGGCAAGAAAGAAAGCGATCAAAAGAGTCTTCCATTTAGAAGAGTTACCCAACTTTATTCTAGAAACAGTAGAGAACACATAAGGATTCTTCCATCACGAAAAATCGATGCCACGGGAAAAGACGGAGATAAATACGGTACGTGTGAATCGTAAGCACTTTTGATTCCAAGAGGAACTTGAAATCAGTCTACGCTCTTTTGGCTCCTTTATGCAAACGAGAAATCTCAGTAGTCTTGTGGTAAACGTGTTTGAAATTTCCTAAACCCGTTGATATTATGACATTGTGTTCAGGGTGTTCTTGGATGACCCCAACATGACTAATCGCATAACGAAGCCTCCCATAACAAATCTATTAGCAATGTAAGTCGAGGTCTACGCTTGGGACTCACAGTTAAAATGCCTAAGTGTCGTAAACACAACCCGAAGCAAAGGTCTTATCGCGGTTTTTGAATGAAAACAAAAAACCAATGAACTTATACTATGGTAATCCTTTGTCTGTTTACTCCATACTTGTGTTTGCAGATGATAAATCAAAGTCTTTTGGTGGTGAAAAAAGAGTATTATGTAGAGCCTTGTAATCTGGAATATCATGCAATAGCATCTCCGCTTTTTCAGGAAAGATCCTACCATTGAAAAAACAGGATGAAGTTTTAGGGAACGGAATGAAATTCGCGCGAAAAAAGTTTAGAAATGTCAAAAAGCAGCGGATGTGACAGCTTCTTTTGTCAGGCGCATTCCAGATTACATTGCTTTTCGATTATAACTCTTCATGATACATATCCTTTGCCTTTGTCAATGACTTGGGAATTAGGAATTGAAGTTTCGTGATTGTTTTGCTAATCGTTACGTTCCGAAGAGCGAATAAAACCGAATAGTTGAAAGTAAAATTAGGTCCTAAATCTGTTTGAAGGCCGAAGTATTTATCTGTCAATGACCAAATTGATCTCTCCTCTGTTTGCTTTTTGCAAAAAGAAATGAGATGCAAAGAATTCTTAGGTGACTGACCGACAGCTCAAACTTATTCGCAGAGCAGAGCAAAGCCAAGCCATTACTAAGCTTTAGTTAACTTAAGTTACAGGCTTCATATTTTTCCAATTGTTAGCAAGACTGGCCTCCAACGAAGGCGCATGGCCCCGACTTCCGCAAGTTACTCAACGCTCGTATAAACTACCTAAATGATGATTTGAGAAAATTGACAAAGGAACAATGATAATTTTGACGTTAAGACCTAAGGCTGTTGCGATGCCACTCATACGGTTGCCGCAGAACGAGTTATTTTTAGCTTCTACGAAGTCCATTGCATAGCAAAAATGAATCGAAGCAAGAAAAAATGTCAACAACTGGAAGGCTGATGACTGCAGCAACAATTACGTTATAAAAAACCAAACGTGAGTCAGGAAAAGCGACAATTTATCTTCTTTCCAAGTTGGAAAAAGATTAAAAATGAATGCAAAAGCACTGCTGAAAGGATCATTCTAGCATCTTCCATTCAAGGCCTTCTTCAACTGACACTTGTTCAACGCGTTTTTTTGTTTCACACCTCACTAGATTACCTCACCAGATTACCTCACCAAAAGGTGCCAAAATCTGAACACAGTTCATTTGACAACCGAATCGATTACTTCCCATCGCATCGTACATCCAAATAGACTAGGCCTTTGCTGTCAATAGTTGGAGTTAAATCGTTAATAGCAAATTAAGTAAATTTGATTTGAAGTTTTAAGATTATTGGCTTACAAAAAGGTAAACTTCTTTCGGTTGATGGTGAAGGTCTTTGGTGTATTTTGAATCATAATTAATCAACCGTCACAAAGCTAACAGTTCACTCTTATAATTATAATAACATAATCCTCTAGTTCTCTGGCTTTACCTGATGAATGAAACCAAACGATTGCTGGTTTTGTAGATTTTTTTGTTTTTTGTTTCTGTTTTTCGAGAAAGGGGCTCCGTTTGGCAAAGGCACATCAAATCTTCAAGTTACAGTCAACAATCTTGTATATGCCCCTAATTGTTTCTCATTGATGCTAAATCTGAAAGTGCTAGCCAAAACATCAGTGATTATCCTAACTAATATTCAATGAAGTATTAAGTTAAATGGATAATTGCTTTAATCAAAGGTTAACTATTAAAACAGTTGAATTTCTTTCATTGGGACTTTTTTGGAGAACAATCGTGTTAAATCGACTTATATAGCGCTTCCCAGTCACGCACGCGAAAACAACAAATTGTCTATCTTCACGAAGAACGAGGTTTTGGTGGATGTGATGTCAATCAAAACCGTTTCTATGACAGCAGGCTCATTTTGTGCATTGACATTATGACGAGAGAACATTTTATTCCTTTTCTTTTCTTTCCTTTTCGCCACTAAAATGTTGTTATTGTATTTGATTCTGAAGTCCCCCTGAATTCTTTTACATTGTGAAAGTTTCAACTAAGGACGAGTGATATAAAACCTGTAAATCACTCCTGGATAAATGCGAAAAATTAAGCACGTGTAACTGTCTCGCCAACGTGTGTTTAGTAATTTTTCTTCAGTCCTAGTAAAGATGTCTAAAGAGTGCTACAAAGCTTTTTACAAGGTTTCTGCTTGCTTGAAAGCTGTAGTTATTATTTTAGTTATTCCGCTTTCCTCACAAGCATATAATGCAACTCTCCATTCTACAGAAGGAAAACCTTTAGTTTTTTTATACCTTCTACCGTCTGATTGAAAACCTAGATAACAAGACGAACCATGTGGACATCCTTTCAAAAGCAGCTTGCTGTCATGGAAATGCTTATAGCTCTTGGTGAAGACAATTTTCTGATTTCGCGCATTTGATTGCGAAGTGCTGTAATTATGAACTCTCAATTCTTATCTAAAACTGTTTGGCTATCTCATTTTCAATTTTTGTTATTACTTCCTTGAATCTTTTCAACCATATTCCCCGTATTTTAGTGATGTTTTCCTTGGCGAATGTGCCCATGAGGACAGACAGCAACATACCTCACCACAAGGACAATAGTTCGACGTGGGAACGTTTATCTCATAGCGTGAAAATATTTTGATCTTAGAGAATAAAAGAACACAGCAGGAAAACCCATTGACTTGTAGAATAATAATCGATCAAAACAAAATCAAGCAGGAGAGAAAGAGCCGTCTTATCGTGACTACATGATGGGAAAATATGTAGCGAAGTTAATCCAACTTTGGTACACAAAAGACGTGCAAAACACGAATAAAGAAAAAACAACAGACAATAAAAGAGCGGTTTCAATGAGAATGTCGTAAAGCTTTCTTTCATTTTGCATCAAAAATGGAGAAATTCATTAGAAACTGCGAGTGAAGACTATGGTTGTAGCATTGAATTTTCTGCATGCTTCATGTTATCTATAGCCCGCGGTATCAAATTGGATCGTATCGGTTGCAACTTTACTTTCACTGACATAGTAGGAAAAATCTAATTGATTGTTAGATAAGTAAATTGTCCAATCAGACAATTACTGACCCTCCTTCACAAATCCAATGGCTGCCTTGAAATAAAGGTTTATCTAAATTAACCCTGTAAACGACAAGTGAAACTTTGTGTACAAATAAGATAAAAAAAAAAAAACCCCTCAACAGAACAATAGCACACAGATCTTTGTGCAAGCATAGTAAAAGGTTGTTTTTCATCTGGTTATTTATTTTCTGCTTTGAAAAATTAATATTATGTTTTTTACTTCCACAGCAAAATTAATCATCGAGTCGGACAGCTTTGGAAGAGTCAGAATAAGAGGCGCTGCATCTAATTTCTATTTGTGCATCGATAAAAGACAACGATTACGAGCAAGGGTAAGTTACTTTGAAGTGTTTTTTTAAAATAAAACAAAAATACAAGTTAATCCTAAGCCAAAGTTTTTAGAAATATTTCCGGTTAAAATTCCAAAAAGATCTTTTAACATGATTGATCTCAAATCTACAATTCTGTTGCATGCAGGAGATTGGAATATTCCTAATATTATGCTGAACAAGTTGTAGTTGCGTGCATTAAATATCACTGCAAGGACCATTTTTAACTACTTTTAGGATTATATATACTAACTTATAAGTTAAAAACATTTCTGTCTTGCTAGCTTTACCAAATTGTTTAAGAAAATGATATTTTTTGATAGGCCACCAGAAACCAAGTTTTACCGTTTTCGGAAAAACAAACAAACAAACAAACAAACAAACGAAAAAAAAAAAACAACAACAACAACAAAAAAAACCCGATAAACTCACAGCTGTCCTTCAAACCATTAAGCTATAAATTCTCTTTCTATAACTGTGGATACGAATTTTCTTATTTTCGCTCATGATTGAGTGCAAATATTTTTTACTCTAATCGCTCTATTCTCTTCCAGTTTTAAAAATATTTTTGCGTTAAATGAATTCTGTGAAAAGTTGGATTTATTCAGCTTTATGGTTGAAGAGTAGCTTTTCTATCTAGGAGGTCTTAAAGCTCTTAGAGAAAAGAGTACGTGCAATGCTGATCCGGAATAGATCTCCCGCGCTACAAGCCACACAATGACAATCTGGTTCCACCCAAACACGCATATTCAAAAGAATGCGACAAAAAGAAGTCTGTGTTTAATTATTGCTCCTACAGTTTACTATAACAGCTCTTCTGTTGGGGAAGATCTCGAAATTATACCGCTAGAATTGAAGTTAACAGTAATAAAAGAGATTGCAGTATGCCAAGTAAAGTTGTTCTATTCTACTTCAGTAGCGTCACACTGGAGTGCAAATATGAAATAATGGGCTGTACTTTGGCTGTGTATAATGCTGGGTTCCTTGTGTAGTCAAAACACGAAGGTTTATGAAACAAAGCTTCTGTGAACAAATTGAAATCAAAATTCATCGTATTACATAACATGCTGTCAGAAGCAGACGAATAATTTGGCCAAAAAAAAGTCTGATGCCATCTTTTTGATACCAAATTTACGGTACTTTTAATATCCAGTCATTATAATTTTCTCTCGTCCAACTAAAACTTCAAATTTCGACTTTTTTAAACCTTTCATGCTCCCTCCAGTAATCTTGTGTGAAATCAAAACAGTGTCTATAATGCTTATGAATGTGACTGAATCAGCCATCATCTTCCAGGTGAAATGCATTGATTTCACTCGATATCTAAGCTGAATATTTCTAAAATTGACGGGATGAACTGTAAAGACCCTACGAAAATGGGCGCTACGAAATACGTGGGAGCACAATGCTGACGAATTTAGGTGTGAACGACAAGGAACACTAAGTCTTTTCCGTTAATATTTAAAACTTTGTACGAAAATTTTTGCAAGAGCTAAAAGTTACGAACACGTATGAGCACAAGTGTCGTCGCCCTGAAGACCGTTGTGGTAAGAACAGAACAAGACAATATTCAGGATGGTTATTATTGATATAGAGATAAGATCTTTAAGGTTTAATTACGACAAATGAGTAAATAATTATTCACGACTAAATCAGTAAAAAACTGGGATCCCAAACAAGAGGAAGCCGGTGTTTAATCGGGGAATTTTGTTAAAGAGGAAGACAAGATTTGAAATAAGATTTATAGATATATAGCTAATTTACTTAACGTTGTCGCTGAAAAAGCTTAAAGCCTAAAGCTGAGAGCGGAATCATGAAATTTTTTTAAATGTGACATTATTAAAATAAAAAACTCACTGCATGCTTGCAAATTCTACAACTTGGACATATATTCCTTAATTCTTAGATAGCATACAGCGAAGTTTGTTAGTAAACAAAAGATAAATGAAAGCCTTTAGGCCTTTTTTCAGCGACAACGTTAATTGAATTAGCTATATACCACAAGTTCTCAGCAGGCTTTGAACGTTTCTTAGTGAAGCTTCTTCTAGAGTAGTGTTCATTTTGAAACTCTTGCAATAGGAAGACCATGTTTTGGATATAATAAGACAAGGCGTTAATGTCTCCAATCGTTTTCTAATTCTTAATATTTTGGAAGTTAGGAGGAAATGTGAGCATTCCTTCACGATCATCCTAGCCACTAACAAATTCTTGTAATACATTTTATAGTTTGGTTTTATAAATAGAAAAAACGTTGGAAAATCCTTTTCTGCGATCACGATACTTAACAAAAATCCATACTAGAACCGTAGAAAAAACCTTAAGGCCCTCTTTAGTCTTTAATTAAGAACTTCAAAACTAATTCATCTAAATTTGAAGACTTAAGGACTAAAAATAAAAGCGAAATTAGAACGACCGACGTTTCATGAGCAATCTTAAATTGTTTTATTTCCAAACTGAGACGACTATTTGACTATTTATGTGAGAGGCAAGATAGAAATAGCATGATTGATTATCAAAATCGTGCGTTCAAACATTACGTGAACTCCAGAGCAACCCGTCTTAGCTGCCATTTTTAATGTCCTTTTGAACGGATAAGAAACCAATGTTAAAAGGTTTTAACGATAATACTACTGAAAGTCGATCCTTAACCGGTCACTAAGCACCTTCAGACGATTAATTTTTACGTCCTAATAAATTTGCAAACTCGATTAACTATTTGTTGTCACTGACACACGCGTGTTTTAATCTTCTAGTTGTCCTGACTAGGCCTCGTGTGTTTGCTTTTCTCTAATCCTCTAGACAAACACCTGTCATGGATGACCATCAGCTCTAAGACCGTGTTTGGCGCGCTGTGCTCCTCCGCGTGTCCTTATGCGTCAGTCGCGCGGCATTTATTGAATTCCTCTTTCTACTTACAAAACACACACACACAAGTCCAGTGTAATGTAATTAAGTGGGTGAGGCGTATACTCCCACGCAAGTCGGATGACTTGGAATTAACAAAAAACAGAAATAAACAAGGAAATTAACCTCGTTTATTGCACTCTATTTTGCGGCTTTCCGTATGCCTAACCGCGTGGAACAGTTTGATATCCGGGGAACTACTAAAGACTTTATTGACATCAAATGTTATGGAGTTCTAATCTCGTTGCTAAGCAACGGCCTGCAGTCAACTTTCTCCTTGCCGCTCGCATAGCTAACGTTATTTTGGTCAAATAGATTTTTCTCTGACCACATATTTGCATTTCTGACAGCTATTTTGACAAGAAGCCAAAGAATTTCATTTAATTAATATGCGGTCAGTCCGTGTAGTAGTTGCATTAACTTTGTTGCAGTTATCATTGGCGTACTAGTCTTTAACGCTTGCTTGTTATTACTTTTCATAAAGAATGAAGATCACTTTCGATTACACGAATTTCATGTTAAACAATTTTTATAAATAAGAAACTATATTTAGCGAAAAAGAGATGATATTCCGAGCTATCTTATTCCTCCGTCTCAGCTAAAGTTCTGCAAGTTATATTATAGATCAGTGACCAATATTCTGCATCAAAAAGTCTTTAGTCAGTGACCAGCCGGACACTGTTGCGCATTCAAGGGAGACGAGATACGGGTTGAAGCTTGCTTGTTGCAACCTATGATAATAATTCTTTTGCATTAAAGGTGCTGATAAATAGATATTCTGATGAATTCAGATCTCTAAAAGTCGGATTTTACTGGATAACACACATTAAGTTTTAAAATGCTTATATACATGGGTGGTGTGCGCTGTTAATGCTGCCTCTCATCGCTAGGGTCGCAGGTTTAATCCCTAGACCTGCTATTTTATATGAGAAGAGTTGTTTGTCGGTCCTTCTTTTGCTTCAAGAGCTTTTTCTTCGGGTTCTCCGGTTTTTACTCCCTCTGCAAAAAGCAACATGCAACTTCTAAATGCTTATTCGATCACCTGCCTAGCTCTGTAGTGGATAACCTACGTTGTTTCACAACAAAAAGCGCCTTGTGAGGTTTTTTTTTTTTAAATTTTAGTATCAAAAGAGAAAAGCATCATTTTGAAGAAGGTTTTGCCTAAGACACTAGAAATGTAACAAAACTTTATTTCTCAGAATGGATTTTGCGGTCAGGATAGTTAATAGTTTATAATAACTATGCAGTCAATAATAATCACTTTTACCACCTGAACCCAAAGGCATCGGAGCAAACTTACATCACAAAGTACGGCCACACTTTGCATAGCGCACTCTAAGCAGACTGCAACATCTCAGTCTGTCGGAAGGTATATAACTGGGTAACTAGAAACGTGGAGCTTCAAGCCTTTTTAGTACTTCATAATGCTTTGGAAGGCTTCGAAATACAAAGCTAACAGTAATCGAATCTAGGATAGCAGGGCTACAAGGGCCAGTTCTTTGAAAGCTAATTTTAGCTACGTCTAGTAGTGAAACAATTGAGCGGTTTTTTTAAAAACGTGTACTGAACTGGAACTCTAGATACGTTGCATCCGTTAATTATAAACAAATAAACAAAATTACTAGTCAGATAAAAATATCACACCCCTTGCTGATAAAGCAATCATACAAGTCACGCGCTTAAGGACGTTTACTCGAAAATGTAATAAGATTATCGGAAGTAGTTAGCTTAATTAAAGCGCGCTATATTTCTAGACCACGTGTATGTAGTTCCGGACAGGATTCGATTTGTGTCACTCGGCTTTCTTTATATCGATGCAGATCGCTGGTTCTGGAAACAAGTTTCTGGTTTAATCTAATTGCACTGGGTTGATATAACTGATTACTCATAAAGTCTACCGGAAAGGGAATACCGCAAGCTTACTTATTTTTAACTTTTTATAACAATACGATTATCTGTTATAAGTGGGGTTTGTGTTGTTGAATGGACGCCAAATCAACGAAAATACCAAAAACTAAAAATCAAAAATCATAGAAAATCAGCTATAGCATATTTCACCATCAAACTTCGGCAGTAGTTAAAATTGAGCATCGTGGTATATTTTTTGTTTTTAGTCTTATTATCCAGTAGAAAATTAAAAATGGCGCGATGTCGGGAAGTACAGTTTGAGACATCGGGAGAAACGTATAGCTCAATTCTATCCTCTGAATTTTACAATAATTACTTTGGGACTAATTATATCTTACCATATCCAACTAGAAAGTTGCAAATTTTTGCTTCGGGCGAAAATAAGGACGCTTTATGTTGTTTTTATTGCAATTTCTCGAGTTTACAATAAATTTCAAACGAAATAACGGATCGAAGTTGGCCCCATATTGCCCGGGCATATGAAAAAGAATTAAGCATATTAAAGCGTTTTATTTCATCGAATTTCTTGTTCTCCACAGCCGATTTTCCAGTTACGCTCTGAATAAATTATTTTGAGCGCCATTTTGAAGATTACGTAACATGATTTGGTAGTTTGCATTTTACCGCGATACTTCGATAAGCTGAGTACAGCGGCTGCTATTTTATTGTAGACTAATTTAACCAATCAGAAGGCAGAGAATACGAAGAGGAACAAGATGGCGGACGAAGTGCTTGATAACAACAAAGGTTTTAGTTTTATTTTTTGTACTTTTATACAAGCAAATCTAAAAAATGATCCTACTTGAGAGCATCTTATACCTTACTTTCGTAACAAGTTTAAGTTCGAGTCGATTTTTATTGCTTCATTTTCGTAAAAGCTACATTTCATTTCGAGTCGTATTCCTAAAAAATCTTATAATTTTGTACAAGATTTGGAGAATAAAGTTTGTTCTGCTGAATGACTGATTATTGAAATATGAGCCTTTATAAGTAAAAGAGTTTGCATTTGGCGCAAAATGATGGCTTTATCTAGACAGAGATCACTTTATTCAGCCACGCTCAAAAGCAAATTCTATTTACAATACCTAAAAGCTTATTTTACAAATGTGTCGTACTTTTCTCGATCCCAAAACCTGTGGTCTTGGTAAAATTGGAGAAGTCTTTGCCGGGAGACAAGCCAAAGGGAGCCAAACTTAAAAGGGAGCCAAACGAAAGTACTGCGAAGTTTGGCGCTCGAATTCTAGAGGAACGGTACAGAGTGTTTAAGGAGATTTTTCTTTCCTCTGATGATGACGACTTTAGAATGCCCTTCAGCGAGTTTAACAAAAAGCATGCATCGTTAAGCGTCTACATCACCAAGTGGAGCAAGTGTGGAAGAAAAAGGGCAGAGATGAATGAATGCTTTGATAAATTTTCCCCACAAAATTTATCAAATGCTAGGAAACGAGAGCATACGCTGTTCGATTGCAAGGGATGCCATCAAAATTATGCAAAATTCCAAGCACCATTACCAGTGAAATCACCACTACTAAAAAACAAGGTCAAAGGAAATCCATTCGCAATTGCAAAGGATCTGCCAAACAAAATACCAAGAGCTCCAAGTAAAGCTGAAGTCAAAAAGATGGCCAGAGAACTATTTAAGGAAATAAATTCAGCATTTGAAAGTATATGTGGAGTGTCCTTTATAGTGAAGCCTTGTCTCAGGTACCAGAATCCAATCTAAAAATAAAAGAGACAGCAATTGAGAAAAAGGCTGCCCGCAGAAATATGTTAAGAAAAAACAAAGTAAATATTGAAGCTGAACGGGAAGCATCATCTGTAGAAAGGTAAATTTTGATTGAAAGCCCTTTAATTGTGAAAAGGGTGAATTTTATTTTAATAAAATTATGGGCTATAAAGAAACTGAACACACTGTAAATCCTGTTTAAAAAAAGAATAGTATTTAGGATGAGCTACTAAATAAATAATAATAACTAAAGCTTTTTTCTTAATTATCTAAAACAGATGCTTTGGATCTAGACAGTCATTTGCTTCCAGGCAAAGAGACAGACTTGCAACTGGATTTGAAACTAAATAAAGAGCAAGAGAAAGAATTGCTCAAGATCAGCAAAAGAAGAGAAAAAAACCATTCAGGAGACTTTTCCAGAATGAGCAGGGATAAAGCAGGCCTGAAGGCTGAAGTAGACAGTTATCCACATGAAACAAAAGTTAACTGGACAGAACTTGCCAAAAATATAGCATAACAAACAAATTTGGAGAAACTGCAAAGAATGGAGGCCAAATTGCTCAGGAATTTCTGATCAAAGAGG
>JAAAQI020037676.1:0-18637 GCA_011800005.2 Stichodactyla mertensii | reverse complement strand
GGTTCTCTGGAGTTGAGATTCTTTTGTCTTGCCCTCCAAATTCAGCTGCATTCCGACGTGCTGCAAGGAGCCTATTGTACGTATTATCTGCGCAGTAAGTTTTTCTCAGCAAGAAGCATTAAATTAGGCAATACTACTTACAATTTTCTTATGAGACAAGTTGCCAAGTGTATCTACCCAAAACTTGTCTCGCAGTTTTGATGTAGCGTTTGCACAATCCATGAGAGAAACAGAATCGAGACACAGCTACATGTAGTGCCCATCCCGCGAGAATTTTGCAATAAACCACCGCCTACATACCACCTATTTCAAAAAACGTTATCACAGCCAAAAGCAACAAGCGACAAGACCGAGACCGAAAGCAAACGTCTGTGGTCAGGATATTAGCTGAGATTTTTTTGGTCACACATTTGAACTTGGGAAAGAATAACAGCCTGCCTTTGTAAAAAGACTAGAATGACCGCATCTAAATGGATGAATTACTGAAATACTGCCTTGCGGGACTTTTCGTGTGAGTTGCTTTTGGTTGTGACAACGCTTTTTAAAATAAGTGTAAATTCTGTTTATTGATAAAAATCTCTGCATCATAAAATTTTTCAAGAATTACAGAAATCACATATTTAATTTTCTCGTTCAAATTTTAAATGGAATTATCGCATACGCATCATCTTAATGTTGTGACAGATTTGCATCTCGGTAAATTTTTTCCATTCAACAAGATTACCATAGAAACCAACCTGTACTCTTTTTTGCTTGTCGTTATGATGAACCCATTGTGTTCAACCTTCTTTACATCAGCTTGTCCTGGACCAAGTTTGATGATGTTCAGAGCGGGCTTGAAAAATAATTAAAAAACCCGGAAAATTGAGGTTATTGATTTACATCAATGATATGATTTACTAAATGTTAAAAAGCAAGTTTGTGATGTTCCATGACTAGAGCATACCTGATTTTCTTCACCCACTTTAAAATAGGATAACTCCCCTGACTGTACACGTAGCCATCGCCTAGCAAAACATGAAATACAAAAGCAGAAAATAAAATGCATGGAAGATTGAAAGATGAGAAGTTGGAAGGGAAACCAAAGAATGGGAAATGAAAGATTGGGAGGGAAGTGGATTGAGGAGTAAAAAAGAAAAGAGAAAAAAAAGAAAACAAGTAAAACAAAAAAACATTTTACAACCATCACTCCCCGTGAGGGACTCTTCCATGAGGTTTGCTCCACACACACTACCACTACATTTAATATTTACAGCACACAACACTCAACTTACATGGTGATTTTTACGGAGGGAGGAAAACCGGAGAACCTGGAGAAAAACCCTCATGGCAAGGGAGAGAACAACACATCTAACAAACTCTTCTCACATGTGGCATCCACAGGGCTCCAACAAGCTACATGTACCCAACCCGTTGGACCCACAGCAGTGAGAGGCAACTCACTAACAGCATAAGCCAGCCATGCCAGCCATGTACCCAGTAATGACAATAACACAGAGAGAACAGGGAGGGAACAAAAAAAGAATATATAGGAAAAAAGGAATGAAATGAAATGAAAGGTACAGAAAAGGAGAAGAAAGATGGGTAAGGGAAAGAAGGAAAGAAGACCCTAAGGGATTGGTCAAGCAGAGGGAGTAGTGACTGGACAATAATACATAGGCTATGAAATTTTGTTTAGAGCATTTGTTGAGGTATAGAAATATTTTTAAAAGAAATTGCAAAAATTTATTTAATTTTGTGGACAAAATGTCAGACTGGGTAAGGAATTTATCCTGATTTTTGAGACAGGGTTTGAAATACATTTGTTTTTCTGTCCAGCCCAGTACTCCCTCTATATAATAGCATAGTCCCTGCATAGCTGTTATCCCAGGGTATGGGGGTAGGGAGAGCCACTATGCAAGCTAATCTTACCTAGGCCACATTAAAAATGCTGCACTATGTCCTTTCTTCTCGACTTGTCCTTCTTTGATGATCTTCTTATCTCCAAAAACAGGAGCCTCAAAGACACCTGATGAAGAAATGCCAAAATAATGTCTTGCAGAGCCACTGTGTGACAGAGCAATAAAATGTACATTCATGATGTATTTGTGTTTCTTCAAGCTAATTTTCTCAGAATTTTTTCTGAGAAAATTAGCTTGAAGAAACACAAATACATCATGAATCATTTATCAAGCACAATAAATATCTAATACTTAAAGGGAGACTAGCATCAAAATTGTTCAACATTCAATTTAGCTGAAACCTTGTTGAAACTACACTGAAAGACTCTCAAAGAGCTGCTCAAAAACTGCTTAGTTTGTTTTTTGAAAATTCTCATGGAAAGTATTAGATTCTTATGAATCTTTAGAGGTATCAGTGATGTCCTACGCTCCACACAAAAATTTAGTTCCATACATTTCTTTGTAATTTGTAATTGAAATATCTCAATGTAAATGTTCTATATTGAAGAAAACTGGTTAGAAAATGAATCCTTAGACTAAACAATGTAAGAAAACTCCTTCACACAAACTTTTAGTGTTAAAGAAATAAAATTGTTTAAGAAACAAAATATAAAGAAATGTATGGAGCTGAATGTTTAGGTTGAGTGCATGACCTCAAGTGAACGATTTCGATGCTAGTTGTGCTTTAATAAAAAATGCAGTTTAGACTCACCATCAGGCTCGTCATGCTTGTTTTGATGTGTGATTGATTCCAGCAATGTACAGATCTGAGGATGAAGAGATTATGAAGTTATGCAGATGCAGATCCAGGTTTTTTCGAAGGGATGCACTGCTTATGATGGATTCAAGCACCAAAAGTAAATACCAGTAATATTAAATCTCTAACTGACTGCAAATAGCTCATTTCAGGGGAGGAGTGCACCTCCTGCACCCCTCCCCTGCTATGTAAGATCTAGAACAGAAACCATAGAGTGTGTATGCATACAGTATGCACAGATATAGTGAACAGTTGAACAGTAAAAACAACTGTTAATTCTCTGTTAGTTTTCCATTTAGTTTTATGATACAACTTCTGCACAATCCATACACACCTATATACACCTACCAGTATTTCAAAAAATAATGTTGATCTGAAATCTGAAACCTGAGACTGAGAGGAATTGAGGTCATGAGCTGTGAATGAATTTTTAAATTTAGTTTTACTTTCAAATTCAGTTTTATCTTTTATTAGTTTACAATCAGTAAATAACTTAATATGAAACCACCTTTAAGCGATGACCTGCACTGGCAAATTGTTTGACTCAGATTTCAGATCACCGACCGATTGACAACCTTTTTTGAAGTAGGCTGTCAAATAGGCTCAGTATATATGTATTGTACAATTTTTGCCAAAGGGTCTTTATTACCTTATTCTTTTCTTCTGTGGTGTCTGCATCCAACTCGTAATCATGATAATCTTCAAAATAGATATAAAACCTAACACCATCCTGTATGGAAAAACATATACATATGTATACATACATATACAGTTTACACCATGTAAATTTAAATCCCTGAATAACATTTTTACAGTTAATTTCACATAACTTTATCCATGTGGGTTGTGATGTTCGTTGGGAGGTTCCAAAGTACGTACCTGAAACTTCGCAAGTTGGTTAGGCTACTTAATATGATCTTCAATACAAAGTCACCCTTTTGCCAAATAATATGAAGTATGAAGAAAAAATATGAGCATTTCTAATCAACTGAGATCAATAAAATTAAAATATTTTGTAGTTTAATTCAGTAAAGATGATGTTTCTGAACTTCTGCCCCAGGCAAGTTGGGAACTTTGTTTTGAACTTCGCAAGTAGACAAGGTAATTGCCAACTAACCTGTGAACTTTGTAATGTACTTCGGAATTTCCCAGTGAACTTCACAGCCCACATGGGCAAAGTTATGTGAAATTTATGTAAATTGCTAAAAAACTAAATGTAGATAAGGTTAGTAATAATCCTAGTCTTTTAAGAGTGCAAATGGCAGCAGGCAATAAATAGTTCTACTGGTGATTCATTGATCTAAAAATGCCTCTTGAAAAATCAAGTCTTGAGGAAAAACCTACAAATTAAAATATAGTATCAAACTGATAGGTTATTTTCAACCCTTCCTTTAATTAGGAATGGCACAAGGTGTCCAAAACAGCATCCAAAATAAAGGAGATTTACTCTAAAATGTATAGAAACACTTCATGTGATATAAGCCTTTGTTATTCATGTGCCAACCAGAGATTGAATGCAGTGTCAAAACCAAAGCAACTTGTGAAGAGCTTTTGTGAAAATGGTTGGCATAATTATTTCACAAAGGTCAAATTAGTAAACAATGAAGTATTACTTTTGCTGATAATAAATCTTTGCTTTATTTTTAATAATTTACAGCATGCCTTATCATCAGACTTACTCTTATACTGCAATTGAGAGTATTCATTTACATATAGGATAATTACGGTACAATTCCATTATCATGACATCAGACTCGATTTGTCTGGCATGATTATGAAAACACTTACCTCGCTATCAAACCCTCTAATTTGTGAAAAATTAAACTTTTTGCCTCTACTTCCTTTCTGAATGGTACACAAGACTTTTTCTTGGAAGTCAAACTAAATCAAATGCACAGTACAAAACAAAGCTTTATCTTGAATACAACAAACACATAAATAAAAAAACAAAGAAATATAAGAGAAAAATAAATTTAGATCATAGGTGAAGGTCAGTTTCATTGTCTTAGCTTGCATGTAGTAACAAAAGAGTTCATGTTTTAAGCAAGTCCTTGTCAAGTAAAGACAGGAAATAAAAGTTTCCATACCTGTAAAATCCTACGAGAGCATGATGCTCTATTTTTTGTGTACTTGTATACTCCAAAGTTGAATATTGTCTCTTCTCCCACGATGTCTTGGTAACTTGAGCTACTAACTCCAAGCTCCTCTGCTTGTTTCATAGCTTCTTCGATACTCATTCTCCCCTCCTTTGGAGCAAATGGAAAGCAGGGACGGAAAATGCTAGCCATCATGACTTAAAACTGATTTCAAGTTGCTAAACAAAAACGTTTATTTTTACTCTTATTTCTAAATGCAAATATACATGTTTATAACTTACATTTTTGACTTACAGTAGTGTAATGGATATCAATTACAACAATGAATTACTAGAACACGTAAAGGCAAAACTTGTCAATAATTTACGTCATGAAATATAATCACGTTCATGATCATGAATCTTGCAAAACTCATTTTTTTATATAAGTTTGTTTATTAATTAGATAATCAAGAGATGATTGAAGAAAAGCCACTTTAGATGTCAGTTATTTGCTCATACCTTAACTGATTTGAGTAGCTGGATTCTTTGTGCATCTCCTTCCTTTTGATCCTATTGAAAAATAAAACTAATCATTAAAGCCAGTTAATCATATACACTGCAGAGAAAACTACAGTAATCATTAAAGCCATGCCAGTTAATCATATACACTGCAGAGAAAACTACAGCAGTTTTTGGCTGGGAAGGTCAAAGATAATCCATTAAATCCTCTGTTGTGTTATTATACCTCATCGTAGATATAATAGAATTTTGCCCTTGAAGACATATTCAAGAACTGACTTAGTATAAAAGCTTTAAAGTTCAAGGTCTCCACAGTGTAATGTGGTCTTATCTTTATGCAGCAACATTAACCTCAGTGTCAAATATCACATTTACAGTAGTGTTATATATCACATTTTGATTAATATTTAATCCAATAGCTTGTATTCAAAGGAAGTGACTTCCTGGGTATCATGTTTACTGAAGCATTGCTAATTTTAATCCAGGACAGTATAAATGGATTATTAAATTATTCACTGATTGGAACATGAATTTGCAGATACATGGTGAATTCTTAGAAACTATCAGCAATAAATGCAATTGCATCAACCATGGTGTACACTCTAACATTATTTAAGTGACTGTTATATGACTTAAGAATTAGAAGTTACAGATATTTTATGGTTCATACATAGCAGTAATCCAATTATTTATTTTTATTACAAGAACTGTTATTTACAAAATTTGCTACAGACAAATAACAAATTGATAGGGGACATTTTTAAGATACTAACAAAGTCCTGAATTTTATTTCAATGCATGTATTACTTATCAATACATTTGATTACTAATTTAGCCAGTTGATGGAGAACTTGAACTGCCTATTTATGCTTCTGCCAGTGGCTCTGCCATACAATGTACATAAACATTACTGCATTGTCATTGCACAAGGCATCCATGCGAGTCACATACTTCATTGCATGAAAGATTTGCACTCACTGTACTAAATGAAAATTCAATTAATTCCTTCTCGTGTGTAGTATTCTTGTTCTTAAGGGACTGTAACCCAAGTATTCACAGTTCGAAGGCGTGAGAGGCAATATCTATTACAGATATACAAACCAAACCGGAAACCGTATGTACGGTTTTTGCCCCAGTTTTTAATACAAATGATGAATGAAAAAAATATAAATAGTAGGCAAAGAATTTAAATTTACATGAAATTAAGCATTCATAGTGAGCTAAACTGTGGCTTAGGATTATTCCTACGCGAGAATAGAAATTAAAGAGGATGGTCTTTGATTTTAGCAGATTTAAGCTTATATACGGATCAATAATTCTGATTTGTTAAACTTTTTACACTCCTCTCCTGTACGAAAAACATCCCCAAAACTTTAACTTACCTGGCATCTTAATGGGTCGATCTCTTCAGCAAATGAATCCGGTCGTTTAAGTATATCTATACTTTTATGTTTCTTCTTGGTGTGCCTCAGAGAGCCAAAAAACGACTTCTTTTTCTGCAGTGATCCAAGGCTTCCAGTTGAACCAGTGCCATACTCTTCATCCAAAACGCTCGAACTCTGGTGATGTTTTCCTGACGAAGTTTTGGAAGATTCAGTATTTTTCACGTTGGTGCTTAATTTCTCACTCATGGTGAGACTGTTTTGAGTAACACTGGTGCGATCGCTGGCTTTGAACGTGGTAAATGGGAGGTCATTCGAGTGTATTTATAAACGTGATTTTATCATGTGGACTATTATTATAGAACCCTGCACACACTAGCATTGTGGGTACAAAAATTTCCCCTCTAGGGTCCCCACAGTATCTAAAAACAGGTGATTTTTTTTTTGAAATATTCGATAAAAGTTACGACAGAAGAACTTTTTTTAAAAGCTCTGAATTATTTATTGAAGTGTAAATGATGAATATGTATAATAGGAATTAGGAAAAGATTCCTAGAAATAAATCTCGTGAAAGTTTAAAGATAAGGCTAACGTCCCCACCCCACTTAGGTGTCAGTGTTTTCAAAATGGCGGCCACGGGAAGCTCTTCAGAAACAGAGGGATTTTCTCGCTTACCTGACGAAATATGTAGCATGATATTCAGCTATTTACACCCGATAGACGATAATTTATTGAGATTAGCATCTGTTTGTCGAAGATGGAGAGATATTATTTACAATACGTCGTTGTTGTGGCAAACTGTGTCTACGAACCCCTACGGGTCAAAACGACTTTCAAACGCTTTGTTTTCGAGACAGGAGAACGAACAGTACGAGCTTGAAATGGCTCTAAAAGTGGTCAAGATACTTCATCGTTTTGGTCAGTTCATTCTACGTCTTAACACTAAGTGTATCAGAGAAGAAAGCTTGAAAAGCGCTGCCATATTTAGTGCTCTTGGAGAGCTAAAGTACCTCAAGGCAATCAAGATTGATTTGCCCTGTGAGAGTGAACTTCTCTCTTCATTGTCAAGCAGCTCGCATTTAGAGGAATTTTCAGCGAGAGGTGTACGGTTTAGGCATCATGAAAGACACTTTACTCGAATTCCTGAGGAAATCCTCCTCATGTTTGCAGACCAGTTTCCTAATCTACGCAGACTGGAACTTTGTGATTGCTATCTTTCTTTTGAGTCCATAGCTTTAGCACTAGTCAAATTAAAACATTTGGTTGAAATAAAAATCAAGTTTCGACTAGAGGGGGGTTACTGTAATCCTGGTGTGGACAGTGCTTTTATTCGGACCTATCGGCGTGTGGAGGCAGGGAAGTTCCTGACTAGTTTGGCACAATCAGAGTTTGCAAGTAAAGTGACAGTTATCAATCTTGAGGATGTCTTACTAAATGGTAAAGAGATCAAGACTTTTATGAAGTGCTTTACCTCACTAAGGAAATTCAAACTGGAAACCTTTGTAAGTATTTTTAAACTATTTTTTCATTCTTAATATATGGTTATTGTAGGGGTGTATACATCCAAGACATGCAGTGCCTGAATTTTAATTTTGATTTTAAAAGTGTTGGTGCATGTGTGCGTACAGGCAGAGGGGGAGGGGAGTTTCTAATGAAGGGGGAGGGCTGTTAACAAAAGTACCAATACAATGTAGTATGATTTACCAAAAGTACAAAGTAAAAATGGCCAGCCAACCACAATCAATCCATGTCTTATAAATAAACAAACGAATAAATAAATAAATAAATAAACAAATAGATAGATAAGTAGATAGATAAGTAAATAAATTCAATAGACCTTTCCCAAATTTGCTTGGATGATCACAAAGCAATGGTTTCAAGTTGAGGTTGGCCTTGATAAACAAAAGAATCAAGTTCAGTCTATACTTAGAACCATTGTTTTATGATCATCTAAGCAAATTCAGGAAAGGTCTGGACATTTATTCCAAGAGTGTGACACTTGACAATCATTTACCTTTGTGGTAAGAATGAGGAATCCCCATGTTGTTAGTCAGTAGTCTTGGCTGTCAGTCCCCCCCTGAAATTAAAAGCAGTATGAAAACACCATTGCGTGGAATATATATACTCTGATAAAACATTGATGGGGATGCCATAAACTTAATATTAATGATAATAATTCTTGTGAAAGCTTATGAAACCTAAATGAACTTTTTACATTGTACTGAAAACTATAGTTTGAATTCTTTTCCTAATAATAATAATAATAATAATAATAATAATAATAATAACAATAATAATAACAATAATAATAACAATAATAATAACAATAATAATAACAATAATAATAACAATAATAATAACAAATAATAATAACAATAATAATTTATTTCTTAAAAAATCCATAAATCACTTAATTAAAGAATTCTCATGCTTTTTACAGTGGAAGATAAAATGCACAGAAAATAATAAAACCATACATACAAACTTATTCAAATCTAAATCTTCATGAATATTGTAAAACATTTTAACCTGCTTGCAGAATATTTTAATTGCTCTACGTCTGCTGCTCAGCTTTTTAGACACAACAGTAAAGAAAAGCCAGGTTTGGCTCAAAGTCTGTAATTTACATTTTGCTCAATAGACATATATTACTTAGTCCTTATCTTTTGTCACTTATTGAAGCGTCCTGTCTTGGGATTGATTTTTGTACATGAATTCAGCTGTACAATCTTCTTCTCAGCTCAATTAACATTTATGCCAAGAAGATTCAACACTATTCAAGTTTAAGATGAAGTTTAGAATAGAAGCTTGATACTGACTCTGTCATTATAAGATTAAGAAAGAAAAACTGATATGCATATATGACAAGCTGGTGATGCAGGACCACTTTAGCTATAGCTCTTCAGTCCAGATATCTCCACAGTTCCTGTTTGTCAGTGCCAAAGTTTCCACAAGTGTAATTCCAAATTGTCTGAGAATGTAATTCTTTTATTCATACATTTTTTACAGATTGAAGACCTGTTTGATTCGACCTGTATTGACATTGAATCAAGTTCTTTGGAGGATCTTAAAATCTGGGATGTTGCCAACGTTCGATCAGTCAACATGGTGCTACCAAACCTCAAAAAGCTCTTCATTTCAGACTTACATTTAGATTCTTTGCACATTTGTGCACCAAACCTAGAGAACCTTCTTCTTGGACCATTAAGGTCTTTTGATGAACACCTTGACCTTTTTAGTCTAGAAACAGGGAATCTTTTGACACTTGAAGTCACTGATATCAGACAGCAGAACAGCATTAACATGGACACCCTTGTCTTACTGCTGAACAAGAACCCAAAACTGAAACATCTGATCATTGAAGTAGGTTTTATGACTAACCTAAACCTGACTCAAGAACTTTGTCCTTCTTTGGTGGAACTAACAATCTCGGGTTCTGTGAACAATGTCAAAGCATCAGGGAATAATTTAAAGAGATTTGAAATCACAGGAGATTATATTGATCCTGACAGGGATGCAAGGCGAGCAGTGTACTTGAGTGCTAAAGAATGTGACTTGGTTGATGTTTGTAGGATACCAAATCTTGGCTTAGTATATCTAGATTGCCCCAAACTAAACCTTGTTTTTATTAGTGATTGTGATTGCAAATTTTCCAGGGCAACTGCACTGACAACCATGGTCTTATCTGAAGGGACAACTATACAGACCTTAAGCATTGACAATCTTTGTGCTTTTGACATACGGAGCATGGGCAAGAATAAAATTGGGAGGCTTAAGGTACAGAATTCCTCATTGAAGAGTTTCCTCCCAATTGAGCTGGAGCTGAGGTCATTAGAGATCACGAAATGTTTGAATTTAAGAACTTTGAATTTAAATAGTGCCTCACTTGAAGAGATTTCTATAACAGGTTGCAGCTCTCTAGAACACATATCTTTTAAATGTCCTTCTCTCTGGAGGTTAAAATTAGCTGACAATTGTGCCTTAACTGAAAAGGGTGACAATTTTCATACAATGATACAGGAAATTAAGAGAGATTCTCCAAATGTTGAAATTGTGCATCAAGCTTAAGCTTTAGTTAGAACACTGTGTTTTCTAAAAAATCTTTTTCAGCTAGTGAGAGATTACTTTCTTACCATAACAGAATATTTTTGGTGAAATTTAGCTAGAATCTCAGACAATAACTAGAGTTCTGTTATTCCTAGTTCTTTACCTATGAAGTTATCAATTGTTGGACTGGATTTTAAAGTATATTTAGACCCTTGCAGCAATTCCCTAAAAAGTTTGACAATTTCAAGACAAAATAATAGAATCTTCTCTCACAAGAATCAAATTAAAATATTCTAGTTTTTGTCCTCAAAGAAGAACTGCATTACGAAATGGTGCAAGAGGACATTTAAAACACTGAAATCTTGGTGGCAGTCATTCTTTCACCCCACCCCCACAAGTCCCTTAAAATATCCGATTCCCCCCACTTACAGCTTGCTGGTAGATTACATTAGTGATGGTGTTAACAAAGAAAAAAAAATTATTTTAAAAATAGTCCTGTTTCATATTCCATAAAACCACCATTTGTAATGACAGACTCATTTGTACAGGGTTAGCCTCATTTATAACTTAGTTATTTATAGATGCTAGTGAAAGTCCATGGAATTTAAAAGTGTTGGTATTGTTCAAGTCGTACATTCTTTGTATTGCTGTTGGTATTTATGAATTATTTGTTCTTAAAAAAGGTTAAGCCTGTACAAATGAATCTGTGGTGAAAGATTACAGTCATGTGGTAATTGTGGAATGTGAAACAGGACTATTCTCAAAGACAAGCAGAAATGTTGCAAGACATGTTAAAGGTTCAGTATTTCTTTTCAAAAGTTTTCAAAACTGTGATTTTACAATCCTGCATCTTTGCATATTAAATATCATCACCTTTGAAAGTCAAAAGTCACATTTTATGTATATATATTTTTAAGAAATGTTTAAAAAGTAAGCTATTAATTTCAAAAATGCTGAAATATTTATAAATGTCAATATTAAGCTTTTTATGGGGAAATTCCTTTATGCTAACCATTGCTGTATATTAAAATGTTGAAAATATTAATTGAAATAAAATTTTAAAGTGCTGAGATGTTTATCAAAAGATTTATTCCCTTTTTGTATTAATCAGTTCCAAGTGTGGTGCTAACTGTGGAAAGGTAAACAACATGTACAATTTAGAATATTAAAAAGATAGCAAATAATTGCCTCAGGCATTTCACAGACTGCTCACCTAAGAATAAAAAGAAACTGAAATTAGAAAAGCATGGGATTCCATGGGCGGATCCAGGGAAGGGGTGCAGGCAACCCCCTCAGAAGATTTAAGTGCAGTCAATTATGGATTTAAGTAGTGTTTACTTTTGCTGCTCAAGTCCTGATCATAGTGCACCAAAACAATCCTGGAGGTGTGCTGACCCTCCCAGATCCCTTTCTGAATTTATTTAATTTATTCATTCTCATTCTCAATTTGATTCATTATTATTCCCCTATTTCATTATTTAATATTTTATTGTTTAATTGTTTATTATTTATTATTCATTTATTATTTATTATTCATTTATTGTTTATTATTTATTTATGCATTTTTCCATACACTTTTAGTTATTACCATAGTTATAGTTTTTATTTAATTTAGTTTTCATTCATTTAATTTTCAGTTATTCAATTCCTTATTTATTTGTTTGTTGTTCATTCATTCATTCGCTCACTCCTTTATTCATCCACTCATATATTCACTCATTCAATTATTTTTTAGTTTGTTGTTTCGTTTGTTTATTCATTTCTTTCATCATCTGCTTAGTTATAGATTAAAACGTAAAGTATCAGCCGGCTCTATTTAAGAAAAAATATCCAAAACAAAAATCTATCTTACCAAATTCCAAAAACAAGTATTTTGAAAATATCAAATGTCAAAATTAAGTTATCCCAAGTTTTTGATCTGGGCACTGATTTTGTCATACGCAAGGAATAGACAGCAGGGTGGGCCCTTTTCTTTTGAACTTGAGTTGCAACGAAAGCAGTTTGACCGCTTAGTTTGTAAAGGATTGTTTATAATCGTTGTAATTACAGGGTTTCGTACCGTCATCTTTCTAACAAACCGTAAAGTTCGATTCTGAAACTTCTGTTACATTCATTTTCTCTCTGCTTAGGAGTTGAGTATTTGCAATATTTTTCTCGTACCAAAGCGTGATATTTCTTAATTCGTCCTGATCCTGACTTAGTAATGTTTGTTTTTATGATTCCTTTAATTTCAAAAGAGGAAATAAATATACTTGAATTAATATTGAAATGTATCAATTTAAAAATGACGTTCGAAAAGCCTTTCAAATGTCACGAAGGATTTATATTTATAACAAATAATCTAATAAAATTCATAAACATCTTAAACATTTAGCCGTGCTCTCCTTTTCGAAGTTAGTTATATTACGACTGCGATTAATGTGGTTTGTCAAGTATCAAATTGCAAAATATTAAAAGAAATAATTATCTCTATTAATGTCTATTACCTTCAGTGAGTGTAAGAATTCACTTCGACCGATGACAGTGTCTATCTCTGCAATAAATTTCTCCTTGACAAACCCTCCATTATTCTTTCAATCGAACCATCATCTTTCCGCTGCCAAGCTTATATATTTATAAGTGAAAGCAGTCAGTCAATTTAGTAGCATTTTATGGAAGGAAATTTCGAACTGTTTTCGAGTGATCAATGCACCCAGTATCAAATGAAACTGAAATAACTGACGTCGTCAGAACTGAAGTCACACTACTCATTTTGCTAAGTCGATCACTTACACATGAAAGCCAAGAAAAGCTTTTAAAAAAATAAGGGGATTTTCGTGGCTTAAACCCGGTAGCAGATTAAGGGGAAATGGCTACCGTACATTGTCTATTACAACTGAAGTCCCTGACCGCAATATTTATGTAGTATTAATCTTATCTTAACAATTCTTTCCATATGTCATATTTATAGGTTATTGTTTATTTCGATAATAATGAAACAAATGGTAATAAGTTGATTGCTAAATATAGTTAACCAATCAAAGTTCTTGTATCACTTTCGCGCCATTTTGTTTCGGAGGATTTCGCGCCGTTTCCGTCTTGAGGCGTGTGCGCGCGCTCTATGGAGAAAGAAAATGGCGGATGCCAACACACTGGTATATAATCATATATCGAACATGTTATGGCGATATTTTCAAAAGAAAAAAACAGTTTTTTCTTGAGTATTTGCAAGAAGAAGAAGAAAAAAGGTGTATCTTTGCCAAGAGCTCGCTTTTACGAACAATGGAGATCTCCACCGTTGACAGACATGGCAATTAATGTAAGTTTTCACACATAAGATTAAGCTTAATTTAGTTACTTAAGTTACGTCGAACATAAATGATAAATAATCTATTATATTTAGAAATTCAGTTAAAAATTCCATGGAATCATTATTTCATTGACGATAAATGGCCAGTGAGCCGCCATTTGTTTAGCTAAAAACCGAATCTTTATTTTCAAGATTGATCATGTAGGTTTAGAATTAAAATTTTCATTTTTTCCAAACAAGAAAATACCGTCAAGATATTCCAACAAAAAGTTAGGATCAATTATGTCGGTAGTTACGTCCCGCACTTATTAAACACGGTCCTATAAAGCAATAACGATCGAGGAATTGCACAACTAAAAACATAAACTTCATCAGTTATGACTTTAAATGCATTTACTTTGGGGACTGGAGTTGTATAGGCCATAAATTTTGATTGATTTTCGAAAGGCCAAAAGCATTGATTCATTCCTATGTAAGGGACCGTCCATTTTTTATAGGGAGGAGGGCTGGTGGTTTTGTGGGGGGGGGAGAGTGAAAAATTTGGCTACAAAAGGGGGGCATAGAAAAAATATATGTTGGAGGGGGGTCATGCAAAACATGGACAAATTGAGGGGGGCCAAGTGAAAAATTTATGACACAAAGTTTTTAGCAAAAATTTCAAAAACCACTATCCCTAATGTCTCAAAAAATATCAAAAAATAATAAATTATATAGCGACATCACCTGGCTTCTTTTCTCATGACCCACGCCTTATTTGAGTCTCAAAAACAGTGACCCAACCCTTGTTTTTCATGGCCCAAATATTTGAGTCTCAAAAACAGTGACCCACCTCTTGTTTTTCATGGCTCATCCCCCCCACCCCACCCCTTTACTTTCTGATTAGTCCCTTATTATTTGTTATTTAAAATGTTAGTAACTTTACCATAACGAAAATCAAAGGCAGTTTGGATGACAAAATTGCGCAACTGAACTTGATTAAACTATCAGCTTACAGGCAACCCAATAGACCACGTCCGAGTTCTCGAAAATGTTACATGAAGGCGAGGCTTCGTGCGAAATCACGCTTGGTGGCGTAAAACGACTGACTTGTTCTGTTGTCACTCTTTTCTCTATGACTTGTTCGCAGTTCACTCGTAAAAATAAACTAGTTTACTGCCATATGAATTATTTACAATATAGTCACTTTGTTCTCACGCTCTGATGGGCGGAAGACCGTACTCCATCAGAGTATGGAGCAAAGATTACGTCATCATGGCGGCTTTTCCGAAAGAAAAGAGTTCGAAGGAAGATTAAAATTTTTCTTCTTGTATTATAAACAAGTACAACAGCTTCAACTGTGCTTCGTACAGTTATAGAAGCACTTAGGAGAAGTGTCGAAATCGCTCAAGAGGTGAGGAGAAAAACTCTTCTGCGGCTTGTGTTTCTCCCTACAGTTCTTTCGTCGCTTCCTGCGTGCTGCTATAACTGACTGGAGCACAGTTGAAGCTATTCTATTTGTTAGAAAGGAAAGGTTCTCGAAGGCTTAAATATTTTGGTTAACAAATGCGGTGCCGTGACCATACCGATGCCGAGTCCCACCATTAGTGCTACTGGATTCTAAAGACTAACGTTGCGCACTGTAAAAACTGAACGGAAGTCAATAATTCTGTAACGTCTTTCGAACAACATCTTTGCGCGCGTCTCTGGAAACGGCTTGATGTTCGCAGGCAATGAAATACGCCATGCATTTAAGATTACCACTGGTCTATTAATGCCTAAGTGTTTAGCGCGTTTTGTATTGAATAGCGTTTTGTAGTAGCAAAAGGTGAATCTGCTGCCGGGCCACCAATGTTATACGCAATGTGACATGACTTTCAGTCTGAATTGATGCTTTCATATCATCTCCAAGGTTGCAACACTGACTTAAGACAAAATGTAGAGCGTAGAGAATGCTGTATTATTGCGCACGTAAAGATGCATTATATCATCATATAAGCAGCACCGGATAGTTTTTTTAGATATTTTATAAAGCTTTCTTTTTACTTTATTTTCTTTTAAGTATCGTAAACATAATGACGCAGCACACTTTCAAGTAGTTCCAGCTGCAAATCCAGTCTTTTTATTGACTTATTTATTGATTTTATTTTATCATTTTGAAAAGAGAGAAAGATATATAACAACAAAACACCAAAATGTATTGGCACTAATACCCTTCATTTTGTTTCATCTCGTACAGTGAGCCTCCTCGTCTATTAACAATATGCAATGTTTTTGTGACGCCCTGGTACGTTGCAAGGAGGAGATAAGGTAGACATGTCTTTGTGATAATGAAGGTTAGTAAAGATAAATCATTACTTATGTTATATGTATGTGTTCAGTCAATCTTCAGATAGCATTCCATTATTTTTTGTTTAGCTTACTGTTAAGCTTTATTCGTTGAATCTGAGCATATTTACTCTAAATACTATTATATAGAAAGAAATTAGAAATGGTTCCAGTATCAAAACTGTAATGATCAACTATCATTAATGTGAACCATATCAAATGCTAACCAAGGGACCATTCACTGTTTATGGGGGTGGGGAGGGTGGGGAGGCATCAAAAATTCATGACATTGAGTGGGAGAGTTTATGATGTTTTATTTCCAGCCCCTTCCCCGTGACATAAATAATGCATAGTCCTCAAGACATCCATTGGTTACACTAAACAAAGCAAGGTACATAATTTATTGCGACTATTGTCGGAGCCAAAGGAGACAGGCCATAAGTGATAACTGTCATTCCAAGACGGAAATATTCGAGGCCTTTAAAATAGTTTCGTCGACTACAAACAACATTGAATATCTCAGCACTGCGCTCCATGTTCGCAAGGGTGGATCCAGGTGAGGGATCCAGGGGGTCCGGACCCCCCCCCCCCCTTCGACTCAATGTTTTTCCCTTTTTTTTTAACATCATATATGTGTATGTATGACGTCAAAAATGACGTCATTTATTGGATGTAGGTTTTGGAACTCCCCCCGCCCCCTTAAAAAAATCCCGGATCCGCCCTTGGTTCGTGACGAGAATAAGAAGCAGAAACACGTCATTCCAGCTATTCTTGGATCTTGGAATGAGCTTTCTCCTATCACTTATTGCCTATCTCCTATCGCCTAGTGCCTAGTCAACTTTGGATCCGACAACCTTTTTTGAAATAGGCATACACCAAATTGAAAAAAAGTTGTCGGGTTCAAAAGGTGAGACCGAGGACGATTCTGGGTAAATAGTTCATGAGGCCCATAATATGCATTGAGCATTGCTATAATTCTCGAATGTTGCTTTCTTCTAGAATTCTAAGCAATGTTCGAGAGTTGCAACAATAACCAATATCCTATGCATATAATATGAACCTTATAAAGTGCTTACCCATAACCCCTTTCGGTCTTACCTTCTATGATTTAACCTTTTGAACCCGACAAAGTTTTTTCAATTTGGTGTATACAAATTGTGAGGCGTGCGCCTGCAGAATGGAAGTTACTTTGTATTGCCTCTATCCTTTTCGTGAGCCAATGCAGGAAGTGAGCTTTGCTTTTGATATTTGTCATTTTTCAATTGAAGCTGACCTCGTCAAACACAAACTGTGGATGGCTATCAGCATTTGATCACTATTGAATATTTGCATAAAGAGGTTCTGGTATCTTGCTGTGATTATTTTCAGCCTGGAAAAGAAAAGAAAAGAAAAGAAAAAAAGTTTTCTTAAACACTAACGATAGATAGTATGGGAAAACACAAAACTGTATGAATTGACTTAAAAATGTGAATCCAGGTTACTCGTAATTCAGTACTCTTGTGAAAGAATTTCAAACTCTAAATAACCTAGGTAATATGCCAGAACACTACTTTTTTTAAAACAAATGCACAAACAAGATTTTAGAAATGATAAAAAACTGCAAACAAACGTGAGTTCTTATATATACTTTTACGTTATGGCATCTGTAAATCTGTTGGTAAAAACATTTCTTATCATATGGCAAGGTACTTTTACGTGCTCTCTTTGGCCAATTTGCGGTCCATAACATACGGTACGGACCACCAACCTTACTTTTGTGTTCGGCTTACCATACAATAAACATCTTATTAACCTCCTGGGTTTTTTGGGTTTGTTTTTGTTTTTGTTTTTGTTTTTGTTTTTGTTTTTGTTTTTGTTTTTGTTTGTTTGTTTGTTTGTTTGTTGTTTTCTTTTTCCTTTTTCCTTTTTTTCACCCTTTTTTTAAGGTACGGCCCTCGCGCGCGGTTAATAAGATGTATGTACTCATAACAAGTCGTGAATTTCAGTGATTGACATACTTACACTTTCGTGTCTTGTAGGTTGATAGCGAAAACTGTGCTGTGGCGTGAGCGTGCTGCCATGACAACTATTGCTTGTTTGTTCAGGTAGGAAATCCACAAGAGACTGATAATGAGAGTGATCGATACCTTCATCAGTCTTAATACCACCCGAAGTCATCTCAATTCCTAAAAAAGATACGAGTTTAAACTACAAAGCAAATGCATAAAAAGTAATGTTGTATGGGGTGTACAAACAAACACAACAACATCCAACACTGGTGGATGTAACAATGTTGGGTGATGTTGGATGGGGTGTACAAACAAACACAACATCATCCAACAC
>JAAAQI020037565.1:0-18639 GCA_011800005.2 Stichodactyla mertensii | reverse complement strand
ATATCTCACTCGTTCGCTGCGCTCACTCGTGAGATATCAAATTGAACACTCGAAGATAAATTCCATATCTCCGCGCGATCATGTATTATTCTCTATTTATCTTCCACCAGAAACGATAAGGATTTTGTGCAACAATTCCTGCCATGAAGAAAAAAGATAATAAAAATCTTCACAGGATTACTTTTCATTTTGGACCCAGAAGTCGTTTTTCATAACGTCACACTTAAAAGCTCTATAGAATTTAAGTGGTCAATTTTACCTTTAAGTTGTCAGGCAACTCTGATCGACCTGCATATCCAGGATTCATGGTGATGAACACAGCGCAGCTGGGATCTAGTTTGATTTCTGTTCCTTCAAAAAGAAGGGTGTCACCTCCTGACCTGATGCCTAACAGGTAACACCAAAATAAGATTTGGATGTTAACATAAGTACTTTGAACCCATAGGAGAAACCAGTCAACTATAGTTTATCAATCCCATTTATTTCCCAAATTTTACTAACATGGGGGAAACTAGTAAGCCATAGTTTGGAAATGCCATTTCCAATCCCATTCCCATTTATTTTTTAACTAACTAACAGGTTGAGTATGACGTACCCATTTGAATAGTGAGAATTTGCTGAGCCACGACGGAAAGCACCTCAAGATCAATGCGGTTAAACTCATCAAAACAGGACCAGGCACCGCAAGAAGCCAAACCCTACGAAAACAAGATGGTGATATGAAGATCTTTTCAGAATGAATGGTTTCGAGCATGTTATCTATTTAGTTTGCGCATAATGTTTACCCATTTGATACCACGTGTCATGCGATTGGATGTCAATTGTTTCACTGAAAAACCTTGAGAAGATTGGATACTCAATATCTTCCAAATGTTTGAAATAGGAAAATACAATCGAATCATCGCAAGCGAATCCGGATCACAATTTAGCGAGGAATTCGGCGATAAGACATGGCTCCTTAATAAAATTAAAAGCACTAATTCTGGTAACAAGGAAAACAGAAGAGAGTAGGTTTCGTATGAGTCGGAAAAGTGCGGTTATACTAGCTGACCTACAGCACCTACGATATGCAGTAACAATAAAAAAAACCCCGGCACTTTTTTCGCGCAAAACATCCAATTTCAAGTTTAAGTTATGGTAAAGACGGTATGGCTACAGTACAGCGAAGATATTTCTTTTCTTTTCCCACTAATATGAACTCCGCTTTGAGGAAACACATGACTAAATACTAATAATAACCTTGAAGAACTTTCCAAGAGCTATGTAATCCAGACCATCAGAGCAGTTAAACACTACACACTGCTTAGCAACGGCTTTAGCTAAATCCTTTGTGGTCTCTGTCTTGCCGGTCCCTGCAGGACCTTCAGGGGCACCCCCAAGATGAAGCTGAAGGGCACCGAATAATGTTCTGAGGGGAGAAAAATATGAATAAAAAAGATTACCATTTTACGAAGCATATCCAAGGTGAATGTAGCAATAGAATGTCTACCATTAAGGAATGTGCTTCTCTGTAACTTCTGTCCGCATAGGCGAAGGGGGAAAGGTGGTAGTAGTCCTTTCCAATTCACCTTCTCTCTCTCTCTCTCTCTCTCTCTTATATCTTGCCATTTTACTCATATTCTCTATGATTAACTATTGTTGTTCATCGGATGGATTTCGGACAGGGAGGGGCATATCAAGACCGTCTGTCAGAGACATTGTGACCAACTTTCCAGAGTACCCCTCTGTCACACCAAGTATGTAGACACATATATCCATTTTGCGTACGTTACCTGTAACATCTGTCAGTCAGGGGGGTGATGACCAACCTTCCCGAGTTACCAAGGTACTCATACCCATAAGCCAACTGTGCACTTATCATTCTCGTAATAAGGTTTTCTTCCTGAAAAATTTAAACAGTTTGGATAAGCAATCGGCAATGATTTGTTAATATAAACGACAGCTAGTAGGTCTTACCTCCCAGTAATACCGCAACTGTGCCAGCCATTCGAAATCATCTTCAGACGTGATTCCTGTTAAAAAGAAGCAGACGAAGATGAGCAATTAGATCAAAAAAAGGTTCTTAAAATTGAACCAACAGCGCGCCAATCCTGAAAATGGATTGTGTCTGAAAGTAGAAGAGAACAAATATGAGCACACTAACGTCAATGACGACGATGGCAATACTGATGACGACATTAATAATGATGGCAACGATGATAATGATTATGGTGATGATCGTACTAGAGATGACGACGATGACAATACTGATGACGACATTATTAATAATGATGGCAACGATGATAATGATTATGGTGATGATCGTACTAGAGATGACGATGATGACGATGATGGCGACAAATATAATGATAACGATTATCAGTGCCAAAGCCTATGGATAATCTTTCTTATCGCCCAACATGGCTGCTATGACGTCATATACAAACCAAGAATTGTGCAGTGTCTGATAATCGTGTCTACTTACCCATGCCACAGAGCTTAGCCAACACATCTCTTGCATGTACGTCCAAGACGACCAACGCACCGAGGGTTGCACGATTTTGTTTGGATAATTTTCCTCGCACCAGTGCAACAATATCTTCAATCTGAGAGTTGTTCTGTTCAAGGTAGGCCTCGATTTTCTGCGCAAAACAAACAAATCAATCAAATATCTAACAAGGTTTAGCAAAACATTGGTTTTAGAGGATTGAATACAGATTTTTTGAGCCCACGAGCGTGTGCGTGCGGGGTTACCGAGGATTGTCATATCCTTCGAACTTATATTGAAGGACCATAAACATTTTATGCTTCAAGGGAAACCTATAAGTTTTTCTTTCAACTCCATATAGATATTTAAACTACATACACTACATAACTAAGGGTTAGAAAGCAGGGTGCTATATAACTAAAATCTCAGCTGATTGGTTCCTACCTTTTGTCCTCCTCTGATAGACTGGTGAACTTCTTCAGTCCAGTATAACTGAGTGACGCACAGGACAGTTTGGCCTGGCCATTCCCGAACCCATTTGACTCGCTCTTGCTTTGGATAGGCTTCTTTGGCTTCGATGATGACCTAAAAGATAAAGACGAATTTCTTTTGAAATGAAAAGCTTAAGCACACAGTTAACATAAACAACCCCGTTGGTATTTGTAGCAACACCAATAGTTGCTAACGAAAGTTGTAAGTCTTCACTTCAATAAGACAGCCGTGTTTCCCTCGAATAATGTTAAGGCCTGTTTACACTAGCAACTTTATCGCGCGACTTGAGCCGCGATTTTATGGCGATCTTACGGCGACAGATCGCGCACAAGTCGAGTATACTTGAAATTTAGTGCATACACGCGCGATTTTGGTTGCGATAAACTTGCCATTGAAATCGCTGCTCAAGTCGCGCGACAAAATTGCAAACGGGCCTTTATGCAATGCTAGACTGCTTTCATTTACACAACATACCTTTCTAACACTGGCTACCATGTCTTCTTGTAATTCCAGTAACCATTTCTCTACCTGGCCACGTGCCTTGGATGTTGAAATAACATCCCTGAGTTCCACGACTTCTCCTTCAGAACTCTTTAAGTGCGTGATGTCCAGAACATCGGTGAATTGCAATTTAGCAATTCCTTCGAAACATTTCTTGAGATGCGGTTGAACCCTGAAAGAAATTCGGAGGGGATTGCAAACGAAAATACTTTAAGCACTAATCAATTGAAACACTCACTCCCGCCCCCAGGGACAGGGCGGAAAATTAAGGCGGCGAGACCGGGGATTTAACGCGCATTTAACGATGTGAATGCACGGGGATACTGGGAATTTAACGCGTGCTTCAACAGCTTTAACAATTTTAACAGCAAACCTTTCTTCGAGGACCGGGGAAAAGTGCTTAACTTGACGCTACATGGATGTTAAATTCCCCGCTCGTCCCGGGAGTCGGGGGTTAGGGAATTCAATTGACTAAGAAATTAACTTTTGCAGAAGTGAAAAGAAAAACAAAAGGTCAACTTATGAAGACTCTATTAAGAGCTATCTTTAAACGATTGAACGATTATGATCCAAGTCAAGTACTGAAAGCCTGTTTCAGGCGAACACAAGACAGTTTAACAAATAATGGTTGAATGTCATTCAAGTAGAATGACAGCTAAATGTCTCTCAAGGAGGGACGGGCAAATAGTTGATTGATTGAGTACATTATAAACGTCTACATTGCAAAAACATGGAAAAACATGTGTATTTTAAACCTGGAGATATATGTCTAATTGGGTTACCAATAAATAGACATTTCCCGAAGTCGCTTGAATGACCAAGAAACATTAGTTTGAAGTTGAACGTTGAGCTTGATGCAATACACAGCAAGCCCAACAACCAACCAAAAACCATTGTTCTGTAATGATAATAATAACATAGGCTTATATGTAGCGCCTATACACTCCGCTCTAAGTTGGAACAAACTTTGGTGATGAAGGTCGAATGACCGGAAAGTTCATTAAACAGTGTTTTAGTTCCGATATTCAACTTATACACACATACATCCTCAAATATATAATAACGTACGAATTGTATAAAAGCAAAGCCAGGATCTTAAATACGTATTTAAGGAAATTCTTTAAAGTTCTTTATAATATAAATAATTTGCTACGCGCACTCTGATGGATCGAAGAGGCTCCATCAGAGTATAGAGTGACAGATTTCTTCATCACGGTGGATTTTCCGGAAGAAAAAATTTGGAGGAAACCTAAAAAGTTTTTCTTTCTATATCATAAAACAAGTAGAATAGCTTCAACTGTGCTCCGTTCCCTCAAGAAGTGCGGAGAAAAACACGCCTCTGCAGCCCGTGTTTCTCCCTACTTTTCTTTCGCGTTTTCGTCACTTCCTGCATGCTTCTTCAACTGAACGGAGCACAGTTGAAGCTGTTTTATTTGTTACATAATGTAACTGCTTAATAACTCACCTTGTTGGATCCTTTGTTTCTGACAGAATCTCAAGCAACTCGTCGTTGGACAAGAAGAAGAACCTTGGGAAATAAAGTCGTTTCTTCTCTAGGTATTCGTTCAGACCCTTTGGAAAACCACAACAACATGTTAAGCCTATATTGTACTAAAATGCTCGTAGCTTTAAAGGTCCCTTTACACAGTACAATTTTCTCAGCAACTTATCTAGCAATGCTTGAAAATGTAGCGTTGCAGTTGCCGAGGTGAGGTGTTACACTGCAAACTGATCTAAGCAACTTGCAACGATTTTTCGCCAAGGTAGGCCGGGATTGCGAGAATAGCTGCAACGGCGCTGCAAGTGGCTGCATTCCGTTGCGAAAAGTTTGTTTGAACTGAGATCTACTTCAAACAATGCTGTGCGCAACAAAAACAACAACAACAACAATTTGCAAGACAACACCTGTTACAACATGCAATTCTCCTTTTCTTTTAGCGGCGATGCGAAACAAGTTGCTGAGAAAACTGCACAGCGTTAAGGGACCACTCGTTATTTATGGGATTCCGTGAAAATAGGAGCCCCTGGTGAATTGTTCTTGGCAAAATGCAGTAAAAGTCGGGAGGTGGGTGTATTGGTGGAGACCAATATTCAACAAAGAGGCTATTGGTTTCAAATGTTTTATTCGGTGACAGACATGGCAGAAATTAGCTGGCTGTTAGGAAGCGTTAGCTATAAAGCGGTATGGATTGATGTTAGCGTTCGAAATCTGAAAAGTAACACAAAACTGTCCACATTGTGATCTTACAGCAATTCACATAACGACATAAGAGAAATATTTCCCCGATGGCCTTCGGTTGTGATGTTTTCACAGTGTCTGTGTCAATTAGCGGCAATTAGCGTTTGTTACACATTGTACGCACGTGATTAATTATTATTTCGCTTATGGGCGAAACAGTGGGTTTCATTAAATCTTTATAGGTTTGACTAGGGCACCTGGAAATAATACGATATAAAGTCGTTTTTCGTATATTTTTGGTTACCTTCAAGATCAACTCCAATAACTCGTTAGACTTTTTGAGTCGTTCAAGTAGCTTGTCAATCCCAATAACGGAAAGCACATGTTTATCCTTAAGAATAGAAAGAAAGAACATTAAAGAATATTATCAAGCATCTGAATAGTACACGTACCAGTTATCTTCTACATGTTCTAGGGTATTATCAATGAAAATCCACGTTTTGGATATGGATTAAGTTAATTAGCTTACGGGATTATGGAATAATTACCAATATAGCAACTTTCATAATTTCCTTCCAGTACTTGTCTACGGTACTGAAGCGCCTGAAAGCGAAAAGAAAAATCATGTTACCATTTAACTATCTTTTGTATCAAGAATATTAAATATTTAGAATTTGGAAGTCAATTGTCATTGGATTGGCAGGATAAGTTGATCCAAATCAAAGTTAGCAATTTTTAGTACCTTCCTTCTTCTGGCATCTGTGCCATAATATCAGGACTGCTGAAGATCGGCTCCAGGTACAACCATGTAGCCTGTACCTTTAACCACTCATCGATGATTTCTTGAGTCAATAATAACTTGCCTTCCCACTCTCTACACAACACAGGAAATGAATTGAGCAATGTTGCGATAGTAACAAAGAAAAGGGATTGAATGAATGAAATAGGAAAATATTGAACGAGTCTTTTTTTCTTTCTTTTTCGTTTTTCTTTTTGCGTAGGGCGAGGTCCAGCAAGTCCCATACACACGAAAAAAGAAAGTGACCATTATCTCCCTATCCGAGAAGGAAAAAAGTGCGTATCTTTTGCCGAGAGTCTGGATATCTCAGTAGCCAATCAAATTGTTCCCTTTTCATCCGGCTTGCCATACAAAAATGACCATTTTGATAAGTCCTCTAACCATACCTGATTTCATTCTCGAATGGCTTAATAAAAGGTGAACCCCGCATGGTCTGTGTCTTGACTATCTGGTCATCAAGTAACGTCTGTATGTCATCAATGGATGATAAGATATACGTGCCTGTCTCACGGTAAGGAATCATCACAAACTCAACCTACGTAACGAGATAGAAAAAAGATTAAAATTTCTGTGCTGACTGTTATTGCAAACTCATACGACTGCGGGCGGAATGCGGATTCACCGGTAGATTAATGTTTCGAATTCAGAGATATTAGGTTGCAAAGTTTGTACTCGGTCTACCGGGATGACTTTGCATCGGATTCATCTGTGCGCTTGTAAACAGCAAAACGTTCCATCAATTTTACCGAACCCTAAAACAACCTCTGGGCTGATCTCAGTCAGAGCACGGCTAACGCAGCGATCGAATTGGTGCTTAGCGTGTTGAGTTTTGCGGAGGGAGAAAAACCGGGCAACCCGGAGAAAAACCCGAGACCCCAGATAGGCGAGTGTGCTACGGCTAAGCCACCCTTGATTCCTATTTCTAGCGGTTTGCTAGTCTCATTATACTCACTGCATCCCATTCTGAGACCATCTTTTCCATGGCTTTTTCAAGAGAAAATTCCTTGCTCGCAGCTTCGCTGATGGTTTCAAAGTTTTTCAAGTACGGCTCTAGGTTCATTTCTGTCATCTTGGCAAGGTTCATATCCTCGTCTGGTTTGAGAGGGAAGCCAAGGATCTCGGACATTTGTTCCCAGTGACGGTCACGCAATCCAGGATTGAACACTACTTGTACTAATGGCATGTATTCTTTGAATTCTTCCACTTTAGATTTCATCTGTTAGAAAAATTTTTGTAATGGCGTTATTAAAATGCAGAATCTGGCATTTGAACTTATTCTACATAGGACCCATAACCGAGCTATATGGAACACCCCAACTTGATTTCACCAAATATAAATGCTTGCTACATTGAATTACAATATCACGCATTTGGGTTATTCCTGGCAGAGATAGAAAGAGAAAAAACAAACAAACAAACAAAAAAGGACCCAGAAGCAAGCTGACAGGGAAGGAACACCACATTAAATTTTCAACTTTAGAGATCGTCTCATGAAAAAATTTAGGTTTTTCGATAATTATATGTGTGTTCTCAAGAGGGCCTATAAACAAGCAGTGAGGAACAACACATATGAATGCTTGGTACTAACCCTTATAGCAATCTTTTGTGACAATGGCACGTCATTCAACTGCTTCTCAAGTTTGTACAAACTTCTCCAGTAGTTTCCTACTTCAACTTCTACTTTGTCAGGGTCGATGCTCCCCCAAGGTCCTTCCATCCAGTCTCTGATGACACATAGACAATCAAGGTAAGTCACAGTTATATTGTTTGCAAAATCTTGGACGTGAGAACAGGTTCGAGGTATTTGGGAGAACAAAGTAAAAGAAACTTTTCACCTCCCAATGTACCAGTGATAATTCGAAAACCTAAAGCTGTAAGGAATAGTGAATTCGCATTGCAATATATATTTTAACACACTTACTTGTACTTGGTTTGGAATTCTACTGTGGTTTCGTAGAGTTTCAAGTAAGGATTAAGAGTGTTGATGAGTTGTTGACGCTGTGGATATGACGTGACATCCCAGCCAAACGCTTCTTCCTCAACATTGAATGTGGAAATCTAAACAACAAATGGAGACGAAATTAAACATTTCAAAACATTTTATTACAGGAAAAGAGAAGGCATGTTATCTATCGAAAGCATCACTCTAAGTTTTTATTTTTAAGATGCTTGCGGTCATTTTGGTTGGTGCAAACAAATGATTCCTTGTACACTTTTGTTCATAGCAAAAACATGATCACACACTAATATTCGATTATATTGGGGATCAATGCAAGCTAAAATCTCTTGTGCATACAACGTCTATATATTGTTATTTGGGTTTTCAAAGCCCCCCTCCCCCCAATATCGACGGCGGTCCCGACGCACTTCAATACACGAGCCCCTAAAATCTTTCACCTTATCTGTAGCGCTCTCCAAGCGTTGATTCAAGGCTTGTGCCTTCTTCAAGTATTTCGGCACTTCGGACATGTCACCAAACGTTTGGAACTCCTCAAGCTGTTTGGAGTAACTGTCCAGTTCCTCAACAAAGCGTTCGCGACGCATCTACAGAAAACATACGATGAAAGTTGAGAAATGATGGAAATTTTGATGAAAGCGTGTTGGAAGTCAAGTTTCAAAGATTCTCCCATATTTTATTTTTTATTTTTATTGTATTCCATATTCAATAAAGGCTACAAAATAAGCATATGGAAGCCATAATAGATTCTCCCATGTTATTTAGATGTCAAAAAGACAGGATGATATATACTTAGTTATTTATTATTGATGAGGCGTTTGACTATTCCAAGCATAAAAATGAAAATAAAACTAACAATTAAGACGAGAAAAAAAAGAAACAAGAGAAGAGACCGACTTACTTTGAGGCTGTTTTCGTACTGGATGCGATTAGCATTGACAATCTTTTTGTGTTCTTCAAACACTTCAGGCATTCGAAAATGCCACTGGAACACACTGTTGTTCAGGCGCATGTCAGCTGGAGAGAAAGACGCGTAATCAACCTGCAAAAACGACCAGAAAGAATTAGACATCTCAGTGTTCTTTAATTCAAAGGTTGTTTACTAGTTACGAAGTTCTTCTTACCAAAAATCCAAGCCTGTTTTTAGTTTCCACGAGTCGTTTTTCCAGATCAAAGATGGTTTCGTTTTCCACTTGTTCAATGTAGTTCTGCAGAAAAGAAATAAGAAATATAGTTTTATAAGCAGTGTTTCAAGCAACGGGCTTGCAGGTGCATGGCAGCAAACCCCAAGCACCAACCAGGAAATTCATGAAGTTCGGATATAACGAAAGTTTTTCTCCTTTCCTGAAAAAAAGGCGTGAGATTTGGATGTTTATTTCGTTTGCTAGATTAGCAGACACCAAAGCTCGCAAACAAAATTGTTCAAATTCAAAATTGTTCGGTAGCTCTCCCCTAATCGTCCAGTTTCTTTTCTGGACTGTTTCTCTTCAATCTTTTCCATATCAAAAGCAAACTGCTGGATGCTGTTGCATATGATAATTACACATGGATCTTACAGTATTCGAAAGATATGTTCTTTCAGGAATTTTCCACTCACTTTCAACTCCATAAGGTGTTCTGTGTTCGCAGGAGAAGTCAGTGCTTTTTCTGCTATTTTTTCATATTCCTCGCAAAGCCTATTGAAAGAAAAATAAAATGAGTGCAGTATTCCTCGCAAAGCCTATTGAAAGAAAAATAAAATGAGTGCAGTCACTAGAAATGTTGGCTTTTTTAATAATCACTGTAAATTTTCATACTTTTTATTCAAAACTTGATGCTCCTTGCTCATTCTCTGCAGCAGTTTTGTTCGCAGTCCTTCTGCTCGTTTAGAAAGAGCTCTAATCAACTCATCACAGTGAAGCTCAAACATTCCAACACGAATCACCTGAAACAAGATAATGCCAACAAGAAATGAATATTGTTCTAAAACAGCAAATCATTACTTTGAAGTCCTGATTTTGCGCTCGTTATTTCAACCATTAAAAGCTGTGTTCAATATGGGTTTATAAAAACACTCTACGCATTTCTGTGTGATATGATAATTTTTGATGGTGTTGTTACTTATAGCACTTCGTGTACACCTCCCTGCTTACAGCAAGCAAATAAGGAGGCGAAACGCCATTATCTTCTATATATTTATAGTACATGCTTACTTTTCGAGAGTTGTATTGGATGTCATCTACTAAGTTTGCAAACTTTTCAACTTCCTATAGAAACATGGAATGTGAAGAAATGTTAAAGTGCAGGCGGTATTCGTTGGATTTCTTATTGCTAGTATTAAAACGTACTACAGCAAATTCAAAACATCACCTTAGCAAATCGGTTGAACTTGTGTCCTTCGAGAAGGAATTGCTCCAAGTCAGCATCGGCCTATAAAGGAATGTGCGGTAACATAAATTTATAAAAAAACGAAATGCACCTAAACGAAACTGAGGACTTTCTTCTTGACTTGAAAGATTTCAGAACCTGCGCCAGAGATTTACATTAATGGGTAGTGCTTACTGATATAGAGCTAAAGAGTTACTCCAAATAGTAGCAAGCAAAAGACCATAATGAACGCATATATAGAGAAAAATGGTGAAAATAACCTCTGTATTCCAAGTTCGAAAAATCAGCAAACTGTTCGAAATTGAAGAGATTTAATCAAGGATGAAATTTTGGTACGCAATACAATAGCAAAAAAGAATGAAATAATGCTAAAAAGAACGCTGGAATATCAAGAGTTATTCTAAACTAAAGCGTGAACTGTCTCCAGGTACAAACATTAAACAAATTACGACTTTTTTTCACACTTTAAATGGGCTTCTGTGGTTGTACGTGGGTGAATGCGTGTGGCCTAAGATGATAGAAGTTTTACTTTACTTACCTTTTTAGAAATAAGGTCCTTGTATTTATCATAGAACTTCAGATGTTCTTTTGGACCGGCCATCTCGCGAACGATTACCTCACGCACCTGTATGAACGAAAATCATCAGTCGAAAGGATAACGCGGCTCTTCCTTATACAGTAAATGTTCTAGCCACACCCTACTACTAATACACTAGAATCTTTTCGTACGTGGCTAGCCTGCATCTTACGACTTACTTTTTCTTTTGCCTCATTGACAATTTCTTCCGATATCACGGGTTTTAAGGTTTTCTTGACTCCAGACTGTAAAATAAAGTATGTGAATGTAAGCGAGACGCAGAAAATTGAAAGCGTGAATTACACATATATATAAATATATATATATGTATATATAAATGACACTGATGACCCTTATCTATTCCAAAGAAAAATAAGACAAAACTAGCTTGCACTGATTTGTTGTGTGGTATATAGAAAGGTTTTCGTGTGAGTGTGAAACGTACGATACTAACTAACAGCACATTCATGTTTCACTTGAGCTAAATTACATTTAACCCAAAAAACTGTCGCACAGCGTATAGTTTACGTGTCAGCTGTGAAAAGACGCGGTACCGTCACAACACGGAACAAGTCATCCACTCAGCCAATCACAGCACGTGTGGTTACTGGTCATCCAATAAATTCAAATGCTTTGGCACTGCATCTTCAGGGTCAAGGCCCCGGACCATGAGATTTTCAGACATGCGAAAACTGCTCCACTGCTCGGTAATTCAAGCACTCGATCGTCCTACGTCTGGAGGTTGTGAATGGAAAAATGAAGGAAAAGAAGGGAGGGCTAAAATGCTAAATCTGGGGTGCTTTTCATTTAAACCAATCCATCCGGTTGGATATTCGTTTCCTAAAAAACACTAATAAATGGTACGTGTATCTTCCAACCAAAAAGAGCGGGAAAACACGTGGTACACGCGTGGTACACGCGTCTACTGGAAGAACCAAAAAGAGCGGGAAAAGTGGATTACCTCCATTGGTAGACCGAGTTTTCCGGTCGTTTTCCGGAACTTTCCGATCGGAATGACACAAACCATTTGTTTTTCCAACCGGAATTTCCGTTTTTTCCAGGTAAATGGGAAGCACCCCAGTAGCCCAGTAGTACGTATAGATTCCACGACTCACCCATTCAGAGTAGAGCTTGGTTTCAACTCTGGGTACCACCATGACGGCTTTGATCATCACATCATAGACATTAAGAAGCACAACCTATAACAGTAGCAGATCTTTCATCAGTTAATACGAAGGTTTATAATTAACTAGAGAAAATAAAAGCAGATTTGCAAGAATAGGTTGTGAGGTAATGCATGTCAGTTTAAATCACACTTCTTGAACCACTGAGTGTCTATGACAAATCTGCGTGGAGGACATAGCAACAGATCTCTTTACTTTGGGCGTAATTTTTTTCCCATTTCCTGTGTCCTTCCCTTGGGTTTTGTTTTTCGTTTCTCGGTAATGCTTGAAATATGTACATACTTGGTTAGAGAGGACTTATAATGTCAACAATAGTACCTCGAAGTCTTTAAAATCAGGTTCAAACTTGACAGTGTCACCTTCAAGAACAAGGCGCATTATGAATCCTGGATGTTCTAGTACCCTCACAGATGACTAGACAACAGAAAGAAGCAAAGTAAGTTTTTAAAAAATATTAAATTATTGTGATATGTCATGATAGGTTAGTGTACAATACAGCGTATGAGTGGGTATTGTGTAGTACTGGCTTACAGCAAGTACACGGTATAGTATGATGTAACACTGAAATGTCTTCCCATTTTTTTGAGGGTATCATTCAATTACAACATGTAGTTTTCAGTTATGGTAATTAAAGTAAGGTGCTACTACAGTGTGCACAGCTATGAATTTGCTGTATTGTTTCCCACTCAAATGAAATCTGCTCTATTTGTTCCATTTAGGTTTAAATTGCTCTATTTGTTCAGAACAGTTTTAATAATTAGAAAAAAGAGTTTGTTTTTTTCTACTTACAGCAGGAGGGCAAAAGAGTTTAGTGTAGTCTTCAGTGGATTCTAATGCCAGGGTTTGGAGCTGATTTGTCATCAACACAGCGGCTGCATTAAAAAATGCTTCAAGTCTCTTGGCATTCTGGTTGCTAGGAACCTGCTTACGCTTGTTACCTTGGTAATAGATGTTCTGAACTTCAGGAAACCATCTGCAATATGGCAAGAACTAGTGAGACATTTTATTTCAAAAATTGTTTTTACGAACTCATAGAGTAGTATCCAAAATGATTGAGTAAAACAAAAACACATACAAATCTTTTGCTGAGCCATTGTTTTATTATTCTATTAATGTAATGTATGTAAGTACAGATTTATTGGGTCTTAATAAACTTACTTCTACATACAAATCTTTTGCTGAGCCATTGTTTTATTATTCAATTAATGTAATGTATGTAAGTACAGATTTATTGGGTCTTAATAAACTTACTTCTTCAAAAGGGTCTCCTTAGCAATTTCAATGTGTCTCATAACAACATTCTGGAAGAGTGCTAGCTCTAGAGCATCTGGCCTTAGTTGGATATCTTTAATATCAACCAGCCTCAGAGATCTAAATGAACAAATAATCAGGAAAAGAACAAAGTCATTTTTTCCAGTCCAGAATCCTAGTGAATCACACATGCTGATTGGTTAATCCTCAGTTCTGGATATAGGGGATATTGACCAAGCATGACGTCCAGAGGGGGGCAGATATTGGTCAAGTTCTTTTTTCCTTTTTGTATGGACCAAGCCCATAGGGAGAGGTCTATGATACACATGAAAAAAGAATGAGACCAATATCTCCCCATCCAGACTGAACAAGTTTGGTCAATAAATAGTTTATTATATATAGACATGGGCACACAACATTATAAAAAGCAGTCCATAACTTTTGTGGAGAGGTCCGGATGAAAAAGTTCAGACCTCTCAGCAGCCAATCAAATATTGTTCCATTTTCATACAGACTGGCTAGCCTTTACTGTCTAACTGGAAGAAATGATAGACAATGCATTTTTCCTGCATCATGAATGCAACAAGCAAGATTGCTTGATTGATGCATTCACAATGCAATCAAGCATTGTAACTCCATTGCAAGATTGCAATGCTGTTGCAGTACTGCATGTGTGGTGATACGAACAACAAAATCATGTTGACGTGCAACACTATTGCATTGCAAGTTACATAGTAAATGTTGCTCGTATTACCACTCTGTGTGCAACAAATTGCCTTCAAATTTTCAGGAATTAGAGATGGCTTCTACTCATGCAACAAAGAAAATTTGCTAAGTGGTTACAATGCAAACATACATTTACTCTGCAACTTGCAACACAACAATGTTGCACGAAAAGTTGCATGATTTTGTTGCCTTGTATTACCACACCTCGAAGCATGTATCAATCAGCAGGTTTAGGTGTGGATTTCATACCTGTAGTTTTTGTGCCAAATGTCCAGTACAGCAGCCATTGTAGGGTTAGTGACAAACAAATCCTGATCCATTGCACCCTTTGAAGTCACATAAGATCTGTACCAAGGTTTAGGAACTTGCATCAATCTGAAAAGCATTTACAAATATTTTCATAATTAATACGGGATGTTGGGTGACACGATGGTATGATATTATCTCATCAAATAAATCATTTTCATAAGATTATAGTTGTAGCCCCCACATTAGTTACATCTACCAACATGGTGGCTGAAACTAAACAGCAAAATAAACTCTCATTAAAATAAATAAATACATAAAGACATACTCTTTTCTGTGTTCCAGAACTTCTTCTTTCTTGTCATCATCTTTCTCTCTAGGATCCTTTAGCACAAAGTCAACTGTAGATGGAACAAATTGTATGTCCTTAATATGTACTAGTCAACTCATGTTGTTTTTATATATTTAGCCATTTAAAGTTTGTCTTTTCTGACAGAATAATGATCAGTTTACCTATGGCCTTCTTGACACTCAATAAGTAATCTTCTTTCATCTCATCTGAAAGATTCTCAATGCATATTTCAAAGCCATCCTATAAAAAAATATCAGTTAATATACTTATTTTGATTATGTGCACTCATTGAATATAAAAATGAATCTTTCGCTCTCCACACTTCCTGCCTTTTAAATTGCCCATAAATCTTTCACCGATGTCACAGTATTCTACATGAGGTGAGCTATGTTCAGTGACCAAAACATTATATAGTTTGAGTGTGATACATCTTGAAGTTATAAAGGTTTTTCCATCTGCTAATGACTGTGATGTCAAGGCAGTTGTCATTTAAAATACTTAACTGATACTAATAAATTGAATTTTGAAAGCATATCTGTTTTACTCATGGCTCTTAAAATGATTGCTATAGTTTTTGCATAGTAGTCAGCATTTTTCGATTACAAGGAACAACAAGTAAAGACAAAAGACTGTATTGACAATAGCAGCTTTAACATATGGAATGCAAAACCTTCATAGCTTCAAGACACATCACTCAAGCTATATAATTTTGAGGGTCATTCAACTGCTGGCCCCATGTAGAATTATCAATAGTGAGAATATCGTCAAAAGGATGGTAAGCACTTAACACACAAACATTCAATCATGTTGATATTTGTGGAGGGTTGAAGGACTGGCATGAGAAGGCTGAAAATCCTTTGTAATGCAAACGACAGCACATCTAATCATTAGATTTTCAATATCAAACAAACCTTGAGTACAGGAGGCACTAGATTTAACACATGATCTAACCATGAGTCTTCCATTGGTGCAACATGCTCTGTGTCAATACCATGATGGATATAATAATAGTAACGCTGAGGAGAGCAAATAATAGAACTTATGTTATCATTAATTACTGCTATCATAGTTAATAGATTAACTATGCTGCTATAGGATAATAGGAAATTACTAGGCAACATCTATACTGAATGTCTCACATATGCTGTTAGTAAAATATCACAGTGGAGGTTGGCAGAACCTCAGGTCTTATCAGCATGAAGCCAAAAGCAAGAATCATAATTGTTAGTCCAGATAAACTGGAAAATTTCTATCAGTAAGCTTTAGCCATTTTAGAGGCAAACTCTAGCGGATCATCATTATCAAAAAACAAAAGATGCCAATTTGTGTGACTTATGAGCATCTTGATATAATATTGGTACAGGTGTTTTCTCTTAACAAAAAAGTTGGAACTTTATTTTAATGGTATTTTGTTTCATGTCACATGCATCTCTCACCAAAATATCTTTTTCTGCAGCAGTAGGTGACCCTGTCCTCTCTAGTGGAGGTAATTCTGCCCCAGCTGAAGATGGTCTTGGAAGTGGAGCACTCTCATCTTGCCTGCAAGTTTATAAACAAGTCATTAAGGTCTGGTAATACGGACAACAAAATTGTGCAACTTGTCATGCAACAATGTTCAATGCAAGTTGCAGAGTAAATGTTGCTCATATTACCACTCCACACACAACAAATTTCCTTTATCGCATGAAGTAGAAGCCATCTCTACTGTTTGCAACAAGAAAAAACTGTTGTGATCATTGTGAATACTAGTAATACAAGCAATATTTACTCTACAACTTGCAACACAACATTGTTGCATGACAAGTTTCATGATTTTATTGCTCATATTACCACACCTCAATAGTTGGATTTCAAAAGTTCCCATATCACTGGTTTGAAAATACTTGTATCATTTTGCTACTAGGACTGTATCTAATCAAGAATGAATATGTAAGATTTATTTTATTTACTATGACTGGTGTTAAAATACATACATGATGATGTTGACAAGAGCATTGCGGAATGCCTCCCTGTCCTTTTTTGGTGCATAACTTGTTTGTTTCTTGATATTACCACCAGCAGGCACAGCACTGGAGGATGGTGATGCTCTTCCATTGGTAGCCTCCCAAGTCTTGCTGCGTAAGTGTGGCTTTGGTTTCTTTCCTGGGAAAATCAATGTGCAAGTATTTTGTATTAAATTTTACTGAAATTTAAAATGATAGATATAGACTACAAGGATGCAATACAGATACATGTCATCATACCAGGAATTGCATCAATTCCATCATCACCATCAATGCCTTGTCTTTTGGTGCTCAGTTGGAATGATGGAGGAGCCTGTTGCCAAGCTGGTTTGGCACGAGTATCTGGTAGCTGTGGTAAGAACCTAACAGGCACATGTGGGTTTCTGCCTTTTGATCTATTGCCACTCTAAAAGTTTTTAAAACAAGAATATTACACATGATATATCCTGAATTACATAACGTTATTAGATTTCTACTTCGTTACTTCTGCAGCAAAAGGTACGACTTCAGCTACTTTCATTACAATAACACAAACCATAACAAATTTTGATTAAGCTTAATGTTTTACCGTAGGAATTAAATAATTCTTTAATGTAAATTATCATTATCACAGGCTGAGAATAAAAGTTTGTGTCAACCATTAATCAAGGCAAACCGCTGCTTTCTTCTTGAGAGTTATTTTATTGAGTTACCAAGTACTGTAAGCTTAGACTATGTACTTACAGTACATGGGCGCCAATACATTTTAATTTTTTTGAGCAAGACCAAAAACCTACGAAACCTTGCGAATATGATATCAATTCAATAGTGTAAAAACCCAATGGATTACCTTCCCCCAGTTATATTTACTGCAGCGCAAAAGAACAAGCAATGAAGAAACCTTACCGTTTGAAGCTCCATAACTTCGTCTTCTTGTTCAAAGTTTTCCTGTCAAAAATCTCTGAATAATTCGCGCGATCCAGCTACATATTGGCAAACACCATAGATCTACGTGTTTTAATTTCGAGGAATAATGATATAATGATAGCGAATTTACCACGGATGACAAACAACCAGTACAACTAAATCCTTTCTTGCAGAAAAGGTTTTGTATTCGCCATCTTTGTCTCTTGGGTTTTCATAAGCCCTGTTCCCATGGCAACTGCAATGTAAACTGGCTCAAGACTGAGCATGCGTAGTAAAGGTCTAACTTTCGGCTACCACAGGCAACCCATTTCCTTATTTTTCCAAGTGTGTCTAAATTTCAGTAAAAAACCAACACAAAACAGAGTTTTATCAAGCTAATAGCTATAAAGCTACCTGCTAAGGATTCAGTTGAGATTTTTCCTGTTTAGCCGAAAATCTTCTATGATTGGAAAAAACTAGGAACTGGTCATTAGGGACTGGTCATAAAGTACAGGGGGTGGGCTGGAAAAAAAGAGGGGGTGGACCATTATTTTCAAGCATGGGAAATAGGGAAATAGGGTGGGTCAAGAGGAATCATGCAATACATTGGGGGTTATCATCAATTATTGTGCACCTGGTCAAGGGAGGGGCTA
>JAAAQI020037454.1:0-18641 GCA_011800005.2 Stichodactyla mertensii | reverse complement strand
TGATAAATGCAGTACTGAGTCTGCGTATGTTGCTTGCGCTTATGCTTGCGTCGCTAGTGAGAACCAGGCTTTAAATATCACCACTTACATTCGTGTACCTCTGAAGAACTGAAAATAGTCATCGTATGTTGACCACAGAATATCCAATTCGGTAAATATACCTCCTGTACAACGTAAACAGAATTTGTAAGACGTTTTAGAGAGTTAAAGATTAAACTATAAGATTGAGTAGCTAAAAATAGGTCATAGGAAACTGCATGTATGCTGTTATTTATTTCAAGAAAGGTTGTCATCACAATTGGACATGGGTGTTATTTCATTACAAGACGTTGGTATGCGTAAATAACATTGTATGTCAAGGTAATTTCAAGCACTCTCATTGGCCAACTTGCAGTCCATAACTTACGGTATGGCCCTCGCGCTCGGTTTATAAGAGGTATATATTCTGTCATTTAATCCTGAGACATTTCAGTGCTGCTGGCAGCCAAAAGTAGCCATCTTTAGTGCACCTGTAGTTGTCATTCGCATTATTTTTTCACAAGATGGTTTTGAATGACCTATCTCGTATCGCGAATCTCCTTTGGGGATGACAACCTCTTTTGAAATGAATGTATTATACTAACTCCAAGTGATCTCACCAATCAAGGTCGTAGAAGTGTCCCAATTCTTAACGGCTTCCTCCAACTGCAAAGTGGTCAAAAGTGGATGCAATGACATTTTAAAGCTCAGTGGGGGCTTTCCTTTATTATGGCATGGGGGGTCGGCAAAATTGAGCGGTGCTAGGTTATGTTGAGAAGTCTTGGTTATTAAGTTGCAGAGTTGTGAGGCTGAAGGTATGACTGAAGTCTTGGAGGTTTGTGGGGGTTACAATATTTTTACTCTCCTCGGGGGGGGGGGAAGGGGATAATGAAATGTTTGGTAGCCAAGGCCCAAAATTCCCCCCCCCCCCCCACACCAAATACACACACGCCATAAAAAATGAAAGCTCCATAAATTTGTACTTCTACTGTATTGCAGTGTTCCAGGATAGAAGCATAAAGAGGGGACTTCATGTCAGTGGAACATGAAACAATACAGCAAATTCTTCGTTTGGATATTACATCATGGCAGCCATGTTGGTGGTATCTCTCAGTAGATTCCTCTTTAGGTCCTTTTGTCTGTACCACCAATATGACTACCATGCCTTTGTCTTTTGATCTTCTTGGAAATGGTTGCAAATCATCAATTCGAACCCAGCGAAAATAAAAACTTTTTGTGACATCACAATCAACAACCTTGTGTGACATTCCAAACAGCCTTGCGTGACTTACCATGTTACTCAACCTGACGTTCAAATTACAGATTGTCTCCAGTGGTTCAAATATAGCTTTGTAATCCGCTCTTGTCATGCCCCATTTTCTAAAAACAATAAGTTGATTCTTATTATTATAATTGGAAACTGTTCCAAATAGACCTTTTTAGCTTGGGCGCAATGCTTTTCCCATTTCAGACCACGTGTCAATCCTCTTTTATTTGAGGCTCATCCATATAGTTCTTTCCCAAGATATAGTTGAGCCCAGTACCAGCCAAAGCCTTGATTTCAGTACGTATCATCGTGCACTGAGCCATGTACTAATGTGATACAGTAACGAAATCGAGGCTTTGGCTAGTACTGGACTCGCTCAACCATATCTTGGGAAAGGTCTATTAACGTATCTTTAATGTAGCGTTACCAAGAAACAAAGAAATAAAACCAAGGGGAATGACACGTAGTCTGAAATGGGAAACATTACATTCACACTAACATGGTCTACTAAATGATCTGCGCACAACTAAGAGAAGGATATAGAGTTTGCTTTTGCACCTCTCTCCCTGCCTCGAAAAGGCGGGAAATAACGTTAGAGAATGAAAAAGTTGTACATTTTCCGAGGCAGCCTGACTGATTGCTCGATCGCCCTAGAATTTTGCGCTTTGCACAAGTAACTATTCTTTCCGAGACTAAAACAAAACTTTGCCACGAAAAATAATATTTCCCTCTGCAAATCAAATGATCATATAAATGATTCAATGCACAGATCTACCAAAGGATATAAAGTCTAACCTCAAAGGTTCTGCATAAACTTCAAACAAACACTTCAAATCGTTGAAAAACAACTCTTCCTCGTGCACGATCTCCTTGACACAACGTAATCTTGGGTCTTTGACTAAGGAAAAATATTTATAAAATAGATTGACAGTAAAAAAAGAAAGCCCTACAATGCTTACGTACTCGTGTCTAGGAGTGAGTGCGAGATCGCGAAATATAAAAAGCGCTAAACATGTCGATAAAGAATGACATTCCTTATTGTATATCTAAAACGAAAGCACAAGAAAAATAAAAAACAAAACATTTTCATTCAAAACTTAAGACTTACTTGAATGAATATTATCTAGCTCAAAGTTCGACATCCTTCTTTCCACATCCTCGATAGCGATTTCGGAATTCTCCACACAAGAAGCTTTTGCATCCAAGTTTGCGACCGTTTTTCCAGGTAATTCCCGTACTTGATAGTTTTCTAGATTGAATTCCTGGACAATTCCAGCAACAAGATCACGTATCGTCATATTGTAGTCTGCACTGACCTATAACGAATAGGAAAAATGTTAGATATAAGTTAAAAAGAGAGAGATTTCCATATTACAGAAGCTTCGTTTTTTTTGGTTTTTTTTTCCCTTACATCTAATCAACTTGAAGGAATCTTATACGAACCAATAAGAAATGAGAATATCAAAATCAACCAGTCAGGGTTCAAGAAAAACACTTGAAAGGTTTCCCAGATTTGTAATCTTTTGGAAAAATGGCGGGAAGCTGCTTTACTCTGATAGGGAAATTTTTATCAGTATTTATCAACGTGCGTGAAAAAAAAAAGTAAAACCTCTAGGGATATGCCATCAAGGGAAAAAACTCTAGTTCTCAGGAAAAACGACGAACAGAGCTGAAAGGACAGGTAAAAACGAAGTTGAAAAACAATTTAAGCTTAGTTAAGGCCCGGTTCAGACGTCAAACTTTCGCCGCGTCGAATCTAATTGCCTGTTAAGGACTGCGGCTGTAAAAATGCCAAGAACTACTATATAAGATATCAGCTGTATTACTTTGCACCGGGTGACAACATGGGTTAAGTTTGGTATCCATAATTCTACTAGTTTCAAAGAAAAACAGCGCTCAACCTCAAAGGCAATTAGATTGGACGCGACAAAAGTTCGACGTCTGAACTGGGCCTAATACAAAAATATCCTCATTACATGAGCGTTAAACAGAAAGAAACCAAAAGCTATGACTAGAAACGTGATATGTAGTGAATTATGCAGTCGTTTTGGGATGTTAGCTTAATTCAGTGTAACTAAGGGTGTTCAGTCTGATCTTTCCGTTCTTCTACAAAAATTGCTTTTATAATGGAGAAAAACACACACGTTTGACACAGCATAAATCTTATTCAGCAAACTAGGTACTGTAGATAATAGTTAGGTACTAGACATGAACTCAGGGGAATTGGGCAAATCAACTTTTTTGGATGAATTTTTGATGTTCGAGATAAAGGCAGTTTACAAATGGTTACTATCTGCAAATGACAAAATGGCAATGGTATTGGGGTACAATTTTTTCTCCTCACTGAGCAGAGAGGGGTGAAAAGCCACGCTACCCTGTGTTGATAAGACCTAATAACCATTATGCTGTAGTGCAAAGTAGCTTTAAGACAGACATCAATCAAATAAGCCATTTGCATGAACAGGTCACATGACCACAACCCCCTTAAATCAACCACTAATGTCAAAATGAACTCCAGAAGTGGAAAGAGCATTTCGACGTTAGTAAGAAGGTGAAGTTTCAGCTCAAAATGTTTGGCCAGGAAAAATGGCATGAAATACAAAATCAAAAAAATTATTAGGATTTGTATGGGAAAATGTGCTGGACAGCAAGCTCCTGCAGTCCAGTAATTTTTCCATGTACAAACTCTCAGAAAATATTTAATTTTATGTTTCATTCATGCAAATGGCCTATTATAATGCTTATAATGCTTAATATTAATTTGATGGACAGCTATCTAAGCTGCAGTCTTAATTTTCTGAGACTTTAGAGCCACACTTCAATGATTAGTGTAAACAATATAAGTATAAATAATAGATCAACTATTAATTGATGTGTTTATTAACTGTGCTAGCAGGTTGAAAGCTCTGGCTCTTTGATATAGTAGAGAAAACAAAATAATGTTCACCCTGCATAATGTTCACCCTGCAAGTTTTGGATATTTTCTATCATTTTTTAACTTCTAATTTTTTAAATTAAAATAATTACACCTCCAGTCCTCTTAGGCTAGCTATGAGTCACATAATCACATCGCCCATTCAACAACATGTCAGATCATGAAATGTTCTATTAACTTAAAGTACAATCAGGCTAACAGATTTTTCAAACCCCTGCATTACTAGTATCTGACTAAAATACTACTGATCTATTAGTGATAGTCAAATAGTAAAGGAAAGTAAATCAAAACAGTGATGTTTGCTGATATGTTTGCCAAATGTCTTGGGGTTTAGTTACTTTCTCTGATTGTCCACCTATATTTAGTTTATACTAAATTAGATTTGTCCCCCTAATGGCTACAATTAGCCCATTCTGAGCACAGGCCATTTGGGTTCTTGGTCTAATTGTTCCAGATTTAGATATATGTAGCAAGAGTCTGTAGAGCTGGGGAGGTGACATTTTATTGATACAAAAGTTGCCCCTGGCTTCACCACTATAGACATTAGGATCTCTTTTACCTATTAGCAAATATAAGCCTTTTTTTTTACAGGTACAGGATATAAGAGTTTACTACATAACTATCAATGAATTACCTATTTTTCTTCATTGTGAAAAACTGATATTGTAAAAATAACATGTTACATTATTTCACATGTGAAAATATTGTCACCATGGTAACATCTTTCATTGATAATTATATAATAAATAGAATATTACATAGGCACTTGGAGATACAAATTGTATCTTCTCATGTTGAAAATCCCTCACTCCTTTGCTGCGCTCACTTGTGAGATCTTTTCAACATTTGAAGACAAAATCCTTATCTCTGCCCATGTAATATCCTATATGTCAATTCACAAAATGAATGTAATAACAAAATGTAGTCTCCCCCTCAGCCATTTTTAGTGTTATCATGGTTTAATTTGTTGGGAGGGTACAACACTAAAAATGGCCCTGGTGGAGACTATGAAAAATGCACCCACTCTCAATGTTCACAAGTCTCTAAAACTGTACCCCCTGCCCCCTAAAATATTTGGCCTTAAATGAATTTCATGCTGCAGGTATTTAGCAAGGGTGGCTCAGTTGGCTTGTGCACCACCTTCTGCGCAAGATGTCCAAATATGATTCCCAGTGACCTCTCATTCTTGTTTCAACTTCTTTTTATTCTGTGTAGCTTTAATTGGCTTCTGTAAAATGAAGCACTGAATGGAGAGAGTGGGTAAAGGGAGTATCTTTGACTGCTAAATACATGAGCCCCTAGCTCAGGAGAATTGGGCAACCACTCCATTTGTTATCAGAGTAAAATAAATTAACTTTATTTACCTTTTGCCTTTAGGTATATGACATGATGTAATATATATGAAAAATAGTAAGAGTTCAACCAAACAAAAACACTCATAAAACAAATCAAGTGCTCACATAATTCTATACTAAAAAAGAAAACATTTTTTTAAAGTTTTAACTATGCAATGCATGCTGCCAAGGCAACCCAATGTAACTTTTTACAAGTCAGCAAACAAGAATTTATTTCACAGATACAAATAGTACTCTCACAACTGAATAAGTTCACATCCAAATACATCTGCCAGATGAATTCTTGCTATCTGATTGCCTAACTTTAATGTTTTAAAAAAGATACATTGGGTGGCCACGGCAGCACATGTTGCACAGTAACAAGAAATCTATAATTCAATAGCAGACCTTACAATTCAAGCATACATATCTATATTGTACAATATATTGCCTAAATAATTTGAAATAATTTTTATTTTCTTGTCTTAGAAAATGATAAATACTGCCAGCTATATGTAGAATTACCACATGTTTTAGTTGTCTGTCAAAGGAATTCAAAATTGTTCAATTATCACAGTGTCAATCTGTACAAATAATCTTCTGATAAGCTTGTCCAAAATATTGGGTTGCAGTGTACCTGATGTCCAAGCACAGCATTAAATTTGAATAATAGAGTGTAGAAAAAAGGAAATACCAAAGGACAATAGATTATGTGTATTACAGATCACTTGCTTATATCACTCCTATAATTCTCAACATAAATGCCTTTGAAAGGAAAGTACACAGATAAAAAATTGAGATGTCATTTGAGTCATCTTGCCAGATTTCCGTTCAACCTCTTCATCTCAAGAGGAGTTTTTGTTTGTCATGTAATCTTTTATCTGGATGTAGAGGAACTATAAGTGAATGTACTATGATATCTGAATCAAAATTTACTACAAGGTCAATTTTTAAGAGTCTTCCAAGGGTATACTGCACACGTACGACACTGATGTTACTAATGAGTTACTATGCCAATTACTTCGGATTAGTTCACCTGAGGACCACTTTGTGCCAATTATATTGTACTAATGAGAACCTGTAATTTGTCTTTTTGAATACTTTGTTTTACATAATTGCTTCACTTCCTCTTTGCCATTGTCTTCAAAAACAAGGTTGCATAGCAAACACTACTTCTCCGATCACAGCTAATCCAATATTCGTAAATGTCTACGAGAGGTTTTCATTGTAGTAAAACTAAATCTTGCTTCAGTTTTATTTTACTTCTGACGAGTTCACATTTAACAAGAGCATCCAAAAAGTTACAATAAAATATGATCGACAAATTGATTTCAGTTTAAACTGAATCAGTCATGACAGGATTTGGACAAATTTACTATAAAGTATATTTCGGGCACAGAGCTTTTAAGTGTCAAATAATGATTGTGTTAATTTCATGGTCTATAATCGCAACCCTTATGCGGGTCACAAAGGCGCAGAACTTACATCGAGTTTTCTTTTCGACATACGTTATGGCATAAAGAAATAAAATGACGTTAATCTGCATTCATTTTGTAATATATATTGAAATATTTTAATGGTCTTATTTTTGCGAATCTGTATTCGCCAAAACAGCTATGTTATGGTGTCTACGTTGAACGAGTATTGATGATCTAGACGGTTGACTGGGCCAAGTCGAGTATTCATTTACAAGAAAACATAAACAAATCATACATCGAAAATGATAGTTGTACTTTGGAAGACACTATTAGTAAAATAACGGGGTAAAAATATCATTCAAGCTAACTGAATCACAGAACATATTTCAAAGCAAATAAGCAGCCTTTCCTAATGTCAAAATACCACCATCAAAAATGTGTCTATATAAATTTTCTTTTGTTTACAGTTGTTATCAGGCATACGTAGCTCACTAGCCATTGAATGTAGTTGATTTGTATCTTATAGAAGTAATTTCAGATATTCAGGTCCGCCAAAAGTTTTATCACAAGAGTCCAAAAAAAATCCAATATTTATGGATACATTTTAGAGTGACCGCCGATTGCGGTCCTTGGCTAATTTAATTTTATGTATAAACACAGACTGTAACATGCTAAATATTTAGGTTGCATTTAGTAGCGCTCTAGTCTTACTAATTCCTGCTATCTCTACATCAGATAAGAAAATAGCTTGTACTTCTCGCCTAACGAGTCCTGGAGCTCTCAAAACAACTTTCGATGCTTCAATCCCGTCTACAATTTATTAGACCAACAGACAAAGTTTGCTTAACGCGAGCTTTCAATTCCAAATAAAAGGTGGAAATCACGCATGTTTAAAGTAAAGCATCGCATGAATAGTTCCCTAAACTGTATGATCTTGTAGCAGATAAAATACTCTAAACGCCGTTAGGAATCCAGGGCCAAGTCATGTAGTAGTCAAACGAGCCCAAACCCCAGTACAGAAATCATTCGGAGCAAAAAATTTTCGACCACAAACCACCAGAGTTTAATAGCGAAATTTAGCTCGACATAGAGATTTGGAGTACCAGATTTAGGTGATTGTCATCATCATTCAGAGTAAGAAGGAGCGAGCAAATATCATAGGATAAAAGAGTGTAAGACCCGAGCATTTGAGTTATGCTAACAGTAATTACTATGACATAGATCTCCTTACCAGACGTAAGTTGCCGTCAGGAAGAATGGTCCTCACTAGGAATGTGTTCGCAGCTTCTTCGTCCATCCGTAGGATGTTCAACACCCCAAGGAGAGTTTTGTCCGCCATTGACCCACTTCGATTCAACAAAGGCAGCCCTCCAGAAAAAGAACGTTTCCTGACCTTATCTCCATTAGGTTTCGTGCTTGGAGCAGAAGCCATGTTGAGCGTTTGAGCTACGGAACACAAAATGGTAGCAGAAAACAGTCCATTGTTAGCCACATGTTTGCATACTCAGTGAGCAACATATAAAATACTTGACTAAAAGCGGAAGTTGAGGTCCATGGTCGATTTCAAGGCAGCATTTGCAAGCCTGTTGAATATTATTTTGATGAGAAATCGGTCACTTGAGACTTGGTCTGTTCAAGGCGTAAAGAATGCCAGAGGATGAGTAGTTTAATCTGATTGGCTGACAATTTCAACAGTATAACACTAATATTCATTACGGACCAAGTATGCAAGCTATTTGAGTAAGATAAATCAAGGGGAAATTCATTTTATTCTTTAAAATTCTCTATCTAAAATCTCCATTTCTATGAAATGTTAGCAATTTCTTTTAACAAACTCTGCATTCTTCCAACATTAGTTTTTGACTTTTCTAACAAAAATATCATTTGAAAACTCCTTCGAAAAACATGGTTAGTGTTTTGTCTTGTCTACACTATTTTTTCTCGTTGTATATAGAACTTTGTTTTTCATTTTATTGATAGATGTTATTTTATCCTCCCTGTAGAACTTTTACCAACGCTTGATGATAAACTTAGTTCATGTATGTGGTGTAGCCACACCTTCCAGATTCTTGTCTGGATCATGGCTAGGTGAACGAGAATGCGTGGTACTGATAAAAAACCCAGGAAATAGCAATAAAATTCCAAAAGTGGTTGAAACATTTTGAAGTCCTGAAACCGAGTTATTTATAAGCAAAAGATGTTCTGAAATGGACCAAAAATGACATAAACATGCTGTGTCGAACAAAAGTAAGAATTTGTGTGGTCGAGAGCACGAATGGAAGTTCTATCAAGAATGTCCTCCGCATCTTTTCGACTTGATATAGCACCTCAAGTGCTAAAATGACACTGAAATAATATAAAGCCATACTGGCTTAGGCTTGATTATCAATCGATCAAATATATGATCCATGTGGAAAGATACATGAAGCCTCGTAAATCACGAAGAGGGAGGGAATATGGAATTTTTGTCAATATTGTCCGATTTCAAAAAAATCGTGGCCTCCCCGAAAAACAGACCTTTAAAATAACCTTTCCATTTCGTTTAAACCACATCTTTGACCCCTTCCCCTCCCCAAAAGTTAAATATTTTAATGATAGTCTTCCCCTTTGAAGCCCTAATCCCCCCTCTCATTAAATAAGTATTTCTTCAAGAGGTATCGAAGCCCCAGCCAGTGCAAGCACGCAAAAAAGATGGCACGGCAGGGCGTTTATCGTGTAATTAAAGAATCAGTTGAGAAAGATCTTGCCAGTGGTAGTGGTACCCCTAAATTCAGAGGTGCTGAGGCTCCACAGGTACTTAGCGCAGCTAAATATATGCATCGTACCAAATTAGAGCAGATTTCGTATGACGCTCACGGCACAAACGCTGTCGTGACACGGTCAAGGCACGGCAAGGTACGTCAAAATTCTAGAAAACATCACGGTCGCGAGAAGTCACGTTTACGGCACCAATCATGCCACGAGCTTTTCACAGACATACGTAGTCTGCTCTATAACGTACCGTGCCGTGCCGTCTCTTTTGCGCGTTTTATGGGTTTAAATGGGGGTGCAGTATAAGATTTATCTTATTCATTGATCGACTCATTGATGGAAATCCAAAACTTTGATTGAACAATTTCAGTCAATAAGAATATTGGAATAATTAAAAATTGAATACAAACTTTATTGACAAAACTATTAAAACAGTATTAAAATTTAAAATTGTTATAATAATATATTTGATAAAATACTACTAAATTAAAAATAAATAAATAAATAAAACCCTAATAATGGGTTATGCATATAATTTAAGCTGAGAAAAATAAATAAATACTATTCAATTCTATTAAAACTATTTACAATTTGAACATTGTCTATATCATGGATTAACGTCTTTACAATTCTAGTTCCTCTTAAGCATAGTACTGCTGACCTAATTAGATTTATAGATAGTTTAGCTCTAAGCCAATGAATTATTATACTGTAATCAAGCTGTTTCTTCGTTGAAAGTTTTGAAGCTAGTTCAGAAATAAAGCGTTCAGCTTCTCTTCCATTTCCTCCGTATGGTGTAAAAACGAGTGGTGTGAATGAACCCTGTTCTACCTCTATGAAACGCTGATTATATTCTCGTTTCTTCTCATTCTCATTGCTAGTAAAGGTAGTGTTGATTTTTTGGTTACAGTGGCTCTTTGCAAAAGGGTTAAAAACCCTCACATCAAAGAATGCACGTTGCCCCCTTTGCCGAAATCCTCTAGCACTGACATCTAATCTAGCTTCATCCTGTGTTGGAGTTACTGGGGAGAACTTCTCCAGTTAGTGTTTCGAGCTGTGGCTCCCCTTGAACATCATAACAAACATCTTTGAGTAAATAGGCGAACAAATCTCGGACATCGTCATGGCGCCTGTGAACAAAACCGCCTTTCATACTATATTGGAATAATGGAATAGAATATTTCATAGAATATTGGAATAATGGAATCGGGCATTAAGTAAGTGACGTTCATTACTTGGTCGATCGAGAATGAATTAACTAACTAACTAACTAACTAACTAACTAACTAGAAAAGAAAAACACGACTAACGAACATACAAATAAACTTATCGAAATTGCTATACCAAGTTCATCCATAAACTATGGAATAACTGTGCGGACGTTTTTGGTAGGTATAAATATATAGACTGCAAGGAAAATAAGGACTATAAGCCGTCCTATTAACTTCTAATTAAGGCATTGGGATATCGCATTTAAATTTTGTACCTTCCCTCCCACTCACCGGTAGAACATACCCACAAGATATTCTATTGTATTCTACATGATCCCCAGGATTTCCAGTCCATGTCCAGTCACTTAACCCAACAACACCAGGACTAGATTTAATTTAAATTTAACCCCAGGATTTTTTTATTGTCTTAACCTGAGGGGTACAGCAATGCAATAATTGATAGGATCATCAGAAATTGTGATGCTTATGGATACGGGTCAAAACCCGGTACCTACCACGTCTAGAACTGGGATCTTGGATTTTTACTCAAATATCTCCAGAATTAAAAGTCTATCTGCAGAAATGAATGTACTGTTTTTTTTGAATGTATGCTATACTGCGTATTTGTGCGTAGGAATAATCACTACGAACACCCAGTGTTGAGAAACGCAGGGTACACTTGAGGAAAGAGGGAGGTTGGTACGTACTGGTGCCTACTACCCAAACCAGTGAAATCTGCTCCCTACATTAGATAATTGTTTTGACTTCTTTCCTTAATCGGTCGATGCAGGGGAGACATAAGGATGAAAAAAGAAACTTCTCCTTTTGGCCCCTTGGAAATACAATAGCCACAAAAACTCACACCGGAGATCAAAATCCGGCGCAAAGATATGCCTAAGTACTTTGTTATTTGAACAAATATAATAGGTCTTTCAGTTTGCTAACGTGTTTTCAATGTAAACACAGAATGCTTCAGTATTTGATAACCAAACAACATGCACTTAAGATAGCTTGAAAATAACTTAACTTATTTGAGGGTCTCTTAAGGTTAAGGTGATGTTTTTCGAAAGTCTGTTCAGTAACATCTGCTAAACAATTTAATTTCAAGCCTTGGTTCTCAGTCCATAAAACTCTTATTTTACCATCTACACAATTTATGTCTTAATAATTGACTCCAAAGTATAAGGCACAAAATTATCTATAGTAAGTTTTTTTTTTTTACAGTCATTTGGCTAAAAAGTCTTCAGACAGCCCCAGGAGCCAGGTCGGACGGTTCAGGCCATCTGCTGTATTTCAAGGTCGAATGTTACTTTGTTTCAGAGTGTTGTAGTCAGATTAGTATTAATCATGGAATTAAGATGACTAATTTACGTTGTTTACTGTGTGTGGGCTAACAACTGAAGGGGATTAGTAAAATTGCCCGTCTTAAATTGAACCCTTGAAAAAAAAGGGTGTGTGTGTGTGTGCTTTAGTGAACTCTGGCTTTGTTTTTGCGCCCTTCATTACATATTTCCTGTCTTCCTTCCTTCCTTCTTTTTGTCCTTGGACTTTTTTTCTTCTTCTTCTTCTTCTTCTTCTTCTTCTTCTTCTTCTTCTTCTTTTTTTCACTTTCCTTCTTTCCTCAGCCCTCTTTCTTTCTTTCTTTCTTTCTTTCTTTCTTTCTTTCTTTCTTCATGCGTTCCTTCTTTCTTTTCTTCTTTGCTAACTTTTCTTCTATCTCTTTTAAGATTTTTTCTTTCTTCACTCCAAGTTTTCCTTATCAACATGGTAGGAAGACCTGCAAAGATTGGACTTGCGATCTTTGTTAGTAGATTTCTCACGTGATCGTGATTAGGGACTTTAAGATTGGCTACGGCGAGGGTCTACTACGGCAACATTGGTCGATGAAGACTTGGGATAGTACGGCGTTTTTGCCGCCAAAATCAAATGATTAAGAGATAGTACGGCGCACGCGCACGTCGCTCAGATGTAAACAAAACAAGTTGCCGTAGTAGACCCTCGCCGTAGCTAATCAGTCTTAAAGTCCCTAATCACGATCACGTGACGGCAGCCATGATTTATGGCAGAAACAACAAAATCGTTTTTCATGAGAATGAATTTAATGCCTTAGGGGAAAGAGGTTCTATTCAGTGTTCTGCCATCCAACATTGCTGTTGTCATGTGGTCGTGCAAGATCTCTCTATAACCTGTTCCGTAACTGAGTTGTTACAAAAATGTTGGCCATACTCCCTTCCGCGCGCTGTTAAGTAAAATAAAAATCTTGTCCCCTAAAAATATGATATTTAAAATAGTGTCGTAACTCAAAAACTGGTCGGTAAAACTTCTTTAAACGTTGCATGTGGTTTTTATTTAAGGGATCGCTAGTGCTCAGAAAAAAATATAAAAATTCGGCTATCATCCCAAAATAAACTTCATTGATTTTTAAGAATTCCCCATTACAGATTTTTTTCCTCTTCTTTCAAATCAAAGAATGAGTCATAAAGTTAAAATAAGCCAGTTTCAAAACATTTTTACCGAACGGTTTTTAAGCTACAATTTTTCAAATGAAAAACTTTCATTTGAAGTCTTCTTTCGTGAGCGAAGAAGAAGAAGAAGAAGAACTCTTTATTCGATACTGATAAGATACATGTCAGTATTTACAGTTAGGAAACTAAAAAAAAAAAAACAGAAATATTAACTCAAAGCTAAATTATATCTAAACATAAGTCTATTAATATAAGAGGATGAGAAACGTTCTGTGTTAACTTTAAGAAAAAGAGGGAGCTGCTTCTTTCTAATTCTAGCTTCAGACTCTTTGACCCTAGGTAGCAAATCCGGCTAAAAGAGGATGGTCTGACTTTTTACTTACTGCGTTTTTCTAACAGATTACTCAGTATAAGGCTTATATAAAGGTGTTCAGAAATATAATTCCGCTTCTTACACCTAGTTAAGAAATTCTGAACAATAGTAAGTTCAGGTTGAGAAGCCCCATAAACTGAAAGACCATATGTGATCTTACGTAAAACTATGGTGTTAAATAAGTAATCTTTCTGGGAGTAGCCCTCTTGACGTAAAGAACGCATGACATAAAGAGCCTTGTTAACATCTAACAACTTTATCTAACATGTTCTGCATGAAAACCTACAACAACTCCTAGTATTTTACGACTCTGCGTTATCGTAGCAATGTCTTACGTCACATTTTCGTTCTCATTCCAGGGTTCTTTGATCTTCTGGGTCAACTTACTGTCATATATTAGCCATATAAGATTTTTCAGGGTCGAATAATTGTTTGTGGCTATAGTGAGACTCATTTTTGGAAAAAATTGTTACTTCAGGGTCATTTTTGTTAGTGTGTATGCCAGTTCAAAAACCCTTTCTAGCATAGGGCAGCAAAACCGTCCAGCCCGTCACACAAGTTGTTGCAAGTCGCAGCGCATTGCTCGTATTACAGTACAGTACAGTAGAGATGGCTTCTACTTTATTTAACGAACAATTTATTGCGCGTGGAAGGCTTCTTGTGTTGACGTCATTCAGACTTTCATTAGACAGATTAAGCAAAGACGACGCGACTTCAAGAGGACGGCTCGACCGCGTTCTTTTTCCTGTCCGCGATACCCTCCTCTAGGTTCACTTCCTCAACGTAATGTCATTTTTGGCTTTTTCACGTCCTGAACAAGAAGCTAGAAGAGGACGGCGGGAGCGCGTTCATTTTTCGTGCGCGCGCCGTCCTTTAAAGTCGCGTTGTCTATTTTATCGAAACCAATGAACGTACCAACTCCAGATGGGGCTTGTTCAATTAGGTCATCGATTTCGAAAACGTGTTTACGGTACATATCTTAAAGTATTTTATAATGTGTTGACAAGAACCCGCCAACATGCTACAGTGATTAGTCACGTGATTCCCCTCTCAACGCTTGTTCAAAAAAAGTTGTTCGTCAAAAAACGTTCATCTTCTATTGATCCCTTTTCAAAATTTCATACAATGCATACTAGCTTATGGTAAGTTTTACACAAAGGTACATCGTCCAGGGACATCGACTATTTTCAAGAAATCGGATGCCGATTGTCTCAATGGCCGGTAATGTTCACCAAGAGAAAGATTTCATTTGATATTTTGGAGCGTAACTCTTACCTCCATGTTTTGTGTAAAGATGCCTTCAGACCACGAGTTCTTGAAGCAGTTTGTACAAGGATTATTTTCAAAAGCCGTGTTTTTGTTCCTAGAAAAGAAACAGAAGCGGTTAAAATAATGATCGTCTGACCTGACGATTTTTCGATGTATAATTGGATATGTATCACACTGGCGTGAAGGTCGACGACATACACAAAACGCTGACCTTTCATAGCAAAAGAGTGCGGTAAGAAAAGGGTATGCGGTTAGTTATGTGATCGAGAATATGCTATTTCTTTACATTGTTATGTTTTGTATTGATTTATCTTTTTTACTCTCTTGAATTTTTGGAAACGTGCTAAAATGCACGCATGCGGAGACGTTTTTCTCTAGTATCGGCGACAGATGGACTGAAGTCCACACTTGTAGCCTAATAACATTCCATTATAATACATTCAACAAAATTACTCGATTCTGATTGGACGAGAGGAGCACAATTAAATCGTTAATTGTACTCTGTAGAGTACCAATTAATTATTGGTACAAATAATATTCTCAATACGGATAAAAAGTTGCAATGAACTTATCTCCTTTTGTATTTCAATGCTTTTTTACATACATATTAGCAAATAGACCAAATTCATACTGGCGTTCTACAGAGTACTTATCTAGAATCGAGTAATTTTGTTGAGTGTATTATAAATATAAAATCGAACGATCTTCTCGTACAATTCACAATTAATAGGTACGAGTGATGTTTTGAAAGTTCTCAAATTGCATTCGCCTAAAGGCTGTCCAATTTTGAGAACTTCCGAAACATCATTCGTGCCTATTAATTACGCAGAATTGTACTCAAAATGCCTTGAGTTCCTATACAAATTCTAAATTTCGATATAATGAGTCTTAATTATCGAGTCATTTTCTAGAGTTAACTGAGAGAAATGGAGACGATCAATTGATTTGTAATTGAAGTATAGCTTCTTTTTTTTCAGTTGTCCATGTTTTCATTGTTCGGCGCGTCATGTTTGCAAAAAGGGTGAACTTCCACGCAATCTGAAGACTAAACGAAGTCGGTGGCAACCATTTTTATTCGCTCATTTTACTTCTGCGATTATGAAGTATTTTTGGAATGCAAAGCTAAAAAAAAAAAAACTGACAATGTAAGTATTTTATTTTCAAAATTTTGCTGGCATTACAATCTGAACTAGTCAATCGTAAGGCAATAAATCTCCAAATCATTCTCCAAATATTTTATTTTAATATTTTCCTTTAGCAATGCCATTCCACAACCTTTCCCGCCGATAAACATTTTCTTCATTTTATTTTCTTTGATTCTGCGGTTTCCATGTTTTTTTGCCTTCGTTTTCAAGTTGATATAACATATGCAATCAAATTCAAAATGGCGGCCAGATTTTCAAAGTTTGCGGCTCCGATCTCGGAAACGAATACGGTGACCCCCAATTGTTTTATTCTTTAAATTTAGTTATAACATATTTCAAAATCAAAAAAATTTTCAATGCAGGGGAGCGAGTGGCACGTAGTTTACGGAAAAAAATCCACCTCTACATTGATTCGAATTCCATACAATTTAGTTGCACCGCGCGGATAAAAAGCCTCATAAATGCTTCTTCAAACATGACTTTGTGCCAGAAAGGTGAAGGATAATAACATTCATGCTCTGGTGGCTTTTTGTTGCATTTCGTTTATTTTCAAAATTTTTTCTCGATGTATTTATGCCGTTGCGTTATGGAAGCGCGCATATTTTCTTCTGGGGGGCTTATTTTATAATTGCTTTCATTATGATGTCTCATCAAAACAATCTGTTTTCAAACGCTAAGGATCATGGTCGTGGGAGGGGGACAAAACAGTAACACTAACAAGAAAAACTCGATATTAAATACGTTTTGTAGACCGAAGAAAAGCGGTAAGGCACCAAATATACAGTTAATATTGTGTAGTAGATATCAGATCAGTAGATTTGATTTTAAACTTTTCTTGGCAAATTGAATATCGAGCAAATTTCTAATGTTGTGGACGATTCTGCTCAGTTTGAAGTGTCTTTTGACCTAATAAATTATTAATATGCCTTTTATTTTTCGTTAATCATATGCACTACTGCGTCACCTATCCTAATTCATTAAACTTAATGCACAGCACATCATTCAAAGCAAACAAAAACATGAGAAACATGAACTTAGTCACTTGTTGTTGCAAAACAAAAAACAAAAAATTAAAAAAAGCGCTAACAAATTTTATCCTTACTTCTGAATTTTTCTTCAATATCACCTCGCACAGTATCGTCTAGTTCATATTGAACAACACTTTATCAATATGATATAATTTGATCATAACTATTGGGCGATATGCATAGAAAAGGTTTTTAACTTCCTACTATATGACTAGTTTTGGTCAGTCACAAACCCTACGAGATATATGCTGCATCGTATTTATGTCAATTATCTGTATAGATACCGTTACATGAAGATACTGAACTTTCAAAACTAGTGTTACGAGTGACGAAATCCTATTTATATTTACCTACCTTACAAATACAAGCACCAGATCGATCGTTTCTTACAGATGTCACTAAAGGATTCAGGCTATCCTGAAGCTATCGAAGGATGTCAAAAAACTAACCAAAAGTTCAACAAAGTTTTTGAAGTCCGAAGATGATATCAAAGTTATGGAGATGTAATTTGTGCTTTAGTTTGATGCTCGATAAAGTAAACATCGCTGAGAAATATCTTCAAATAAGAGCTTTCAATAAGAAAAGTAATTAAAGAAAAACAATAAGACGAGGAGGTGAGCTTTGCACTTATATCAACAAACTTAGTTTTAATTTAAGATGCACATAATTGATCAGTTAGTACCATGCACACTTCTGACCAGCTGTGGTCGTGGATCCTAGTGACGTCCAATATTGCCAATCATCCTTCTGCCATTGCTTGACCCGCCTAATACTGATCATTATTCATTCATCTATTTTTCGAGTGTCTAAAATCGCTCGCAATGTATTTGATTATTATGGGTGTCCTGTGGCCAAATAAACCGTGATAGCCTAGGACTACTATTGAGCCTGTTAATTGTTTGGTATGCGGTTTTGTGCCCAGTGATCAAAGTGTGTGAAAGTAGAAAAGTTTTATAGCATTAAAAAATGATTATTTAGCCGAGGAATACTAAAAAAGAGTGGGAAAGATGCCGCGATACGAGCTGGTGCTCATCTCTAGGCTCCTAAGTAGAGTAAGTGGATTTATTTTGTTTTAATTTGAAGCAGTTATTTGAGAAATTGGGTTGTGTGTGAACATCGTGTTCAGAACAAAAATTGGTTAGAATTTCATCAAGAATCAATAGCTTGTCCGTTTTACTTTTATCAGGAGTTAAGAGTTTCAAAAATGAATTAACCTCTTAACACAGGAAACCCAACGAGGCTAATTACACAAAGATTTACTAAGCTATTCTTAAAAAGTGTTACGGCTAAAATACTCAAATGCAAATTCAATGGATACCATAATGTTTATACATGTATTAATGTTAATAAGCCTGGAGAGGCGGCCACACTACCTCCTACTCGGACTCGTCCAGCCGGCTCTGTTGCAACACCATGACGTTCATGTG